>JAPQRP010049634.1:0-12579 GCA_037367295.1 Apogon hyalosoma | reverse complement strand
TATCTCACTGAAAAGTTCCTCTTTCGGTGATTCTGTCTTATTTTAAGTGTGATGAGATATTTGGACTAGAAATGAGAAAAATACACTTGCTAAGGTTTAGATTTTTGCAGTGTAGCTCTATATGTCATGTCACTTTTTTCCAGAAGTGAACAATGACTTAACGGCTTAAATCCTTTGCTCAAAGCAGCAGTGTGTGCCTCCACTGTTACACGGGATTACAGTAATGACTCTGTCCAGTTTTGGGAAAGTGTCCAAGGAGATTAATGCAGATTCACCTCTGTAATGCCTTCAACTATTAAATCACAGTCTCCTCGAATGACCTAAACCCTGTGACTCTTACAGTTAACACTAGTTTCACCTGGATCAACATGCCTTTAAATATTGCACTGCTTTGTTATTGTATCCTGGTACTTTTTATGTTCAATAGAGTATCAGTGAAATCCTCCATCTGAGAGACTGAAATTCAGTTTTACTAGATAGGTTGGTTTAACTGTATATTGCTTTCACGGTCATAAACAGTTTTTAACATGAAATGCACCAAAATCAAATGACTCTTGAGCTGGTGTTTCATAATATACTGCTGCCAGTAAAGTTTTCAGACACATTCGTCTTTTTATTCTAATTTATATACATCAGTAATCACCTCTGACCCGGTGTAGTGATTCCATACTGAGTCCCAGTTACAGTTTATCTATCAGGAATAAATCACATTGTCACAATCATTTCGTGAGAATAGGTAAGAATATTTTATTCCAACTTTTTTGGATAAGAGTGTATGTAATTTTTTGGTTTTTTTTTGCAAATTATTACTTTTTCGTGGGCGGGGAAAAAATAGATCAGTTCTTCCTGTGGAGATCATTCTTGCTAAATCAGAGAAAAAAAATGCAACCTGTTCATCTGCTGATATATTTATTCACAATATATGTATATTGACTGTATATTAAACATTGCCTACCAGTGGAGCTTACTTTTTATTTAAATTATTTGCATTTTTTTTAACATATTTTGTGCATTGAAATGCTTGGAAGTGTGGCTTTTCGTTAGTTGATTATTTTCCATAGATTTGTTAAAGATGACTACTTTTAAATCACATTTTATTCATTTTGGATTCACAAAGGCAGGAAAAAAAGATGATAAAATTGTGACTCCTCCATACTACTGGAATTTTTTTTTTTCTTACTATGTTACTCACATTTACAGTATGTGAATCCCCTTAATACCATTCCACAGTTCTTTAGTTTTACATTAGTTTAGCTAATTCTGCATGGTGGAATACCAGGCCATTGTATAATATTCACACTGATGATCAAAAGTGACCTAATTTTCTAAGAAATCAGGACTGAGCAACATTGGAAAAAAATGACAATGCGATTTTTTTAAACTGCGATATATATTACGATATGAAAAACTACTCAGAAGGATATAACAGCTGTGTGTTGCTGACGTAAATGGTCAAACAAATTAGTTGTGTTTCCTCTCATTGTGGCGACAGGTGGAAGGCACTGTCGACACAGAACACGAGTTGAAATAATTCCAGATAACTGACGTTGCTTTTCTTTTTGGCACCAAGTTTTCGTTGTCGGTGATTTTCTCTTGTTCGTTGCTCATTTTTCAATGTTGTTACCGGCGATTCACCCCAGACTGATTAAGAACGATTG
This sequence comes from Apogon hyalosoma, assembly GCA_037367295.1. Lineage (NCBI taxonomy): Eukaryota > Metazoa > Chordata > Actinopteri > Kurtiformes > Apogonidae > Apogon > Apogon hyalosoma. The sequence continues at coordinate 10,921 of JAPQRP010049634.1, read as the reverse complement.
TGACTGGTGGATCGCTGTGTGCAGTGTGCGTCAGGTGCCCTTGAAATTAGATGAGAATACATTGAGTTAATTTACCTCCTACATCGCAGAACCTGCGATGTGACTGTTGCGCACACGTACATCGCGATGACGATATTCAAACGATATATTGTGCAGCTCTATAAAAAATGCATGGCAATATTATTATTTTTTTAGTCCAATTCCCATAAAAATAGACCATGAACCAGAGCATTATTACCATTATATTGCTAAAACAAACAAAAATATCCTAAATTTCAGAACTAAATATTCTGAATGGTATAAGTATCTACAAAGGAAAATGATATTGTAGCATTCATAAAAATGTTGCCTTATGATGCCACGTATTCCATAATGTTTAAACTCCAGGTTTCAGCGGCAAATTGGATTGACTCTGCCATCCCCTGTCCAAACTGACAGTAATAATAGCCGACAGGTGTCCGGTTGCAGCAGGTAGGACTGAGTGTCTGCTCCGTCCGTCCTTTCCTGCCTCCGTCCTCTTTTCTCGTCAGGGCTGTAATCCCAGAGAGAGTCCGTTAAATAGCTGGGATCTGATGTCACACACACAATGACACCTCTGTGGATGTTTGCTACTGTAGCCTCACTAGCTTCTACTTTCCTTTTCTGCGTGTTGCAATGGTGCACCCGCTTGGTTTTCTTCCCACCCACCCCCCTTCTTTCTGCCTTTCAGTCCGCTCAAAGCTTCTATAGACGTTTGCAGTGATAAATGGGAGAGACGCTTTCTGTTAATGCAGGCGCAAGTTTGTGTGGACACTGAATACAAAGTTGAATAAAAGTTTATTCAGAGCTGACATGGACACAGTAAATGCCTGGCAGCAGAGAACAACAATAGCAGCCTTTAGTAATGATACAATTCTGGGATTCTCAGGTGTCTTAGTTACTTATCTTTCAGGTCCGAACCTCATTTATCTGGCTTCATTTTGACACACTGACGAGAAGCTGTTTTTTCTGCATGTGAACGTCTCATATTTCTGGTATTTAAACGCTTCCAGTGTGTCCAAATATTTTCTTGCACCGTCTCCGATATTTCTTCTTCCTCTTCACGTGGACAGTGAGTTCAGTGATGAGGCAGCGAGGCATCATGGGAGGAAATGATGTAACGAAATGTGTTGATTTGACCAAGAGCAAACAGAGCGATTCCTTAATGAATCCAGGGTGGGACTGTTTACCCGGAGCTCTCTGGCTCTGTGTCTGAACAGTCAGAGCACTGTGCACGGTGCCTGCTGGGGAGTGTCCTGGCACTGCGTGGTCCTACACATACATACACAAAAACACACACGGCATAGAAACAACACTCTGCCTCAGGCAACGTCTAAAAATATTACCTGCCCTGAGCTCTGCTGCATTTTACCAGCAAACCTGTAATAATCAATAAATAAAGTTTGGTTTAAAATAAATTCTCTTTATTTGGCTTTAGATTTATACACAAGTGGATGCGCTGTTTCTGGAATAAACATCCACATGATGCTATAAAATGTGACTGAGGTTATAAAAGCCAAATGAAACCCATACAGTGTTTTCGGTGCAACACATCACATATTCATAAAAAGTAACAAACAGCCTTCAATAAACGGAACGGTGCTGGAATGTTAAAGACTAATGTTTTTTCTTTGTTCGTCCTTGTCTACTAGGATACGTCCTCAGCTGGCCAAAGAGAAGATCGAAGGCTGTCACATCTGTACGTATGTGATGCCCGGGGAGCCCCAGGTGGTCCTGGGTAAGGACAAGGCCTTCACCTATGACTACGTCTTTGACATGGACACCCAGCAGGATGCCATCTACACCCACTGCACAGAGACACTCATCGAAGGCTGCTTCGAAGGCTACAACGCCACCATCTTCGCCTATGGGCAGGTCGGTCAACGGGCATTATGTTCAGACACAGAGTATAAATGTGAAAAAAATACCTGACATGCATCTGTTTTCCCTTTTATTCTTTGTCTGAACACACGTCGCTGCACAAACACACGTTCGCTGGCCTTGCTGAATTCCTTCTGACTGAGCTGTTTGGGTCGAGTTTTTTCAGGCCTCGTGAGATTTATGGCTCAGCGTGTGATATGAAGTTGATTTAATTTCATACCATCAGACGGCGATAAATGAGAGCGTACGGGCCTCACAGCTCTGTCAGTGCATCAGCTGACGTGTTGGAACCTGCCCTCGGCTCAATATTGGCTTTGATAGATGGGTCTAAGAGGGAGTTTACTACAGTTTGCGAACAGATTGCTTCACTTCATACCACAGAAGAAAAGTAAACCACAAAACCAAAACATATCTGAAACACTTGACAGATGAAGCATTTACCTGCCTCCTGTTGTATCTGCTGCACTCGTTCTCTGTCCCTGTATTTACATTAAATCAGACCCCACCAGTTTTCAACACTATTACATCAACTGTCATTATATAACATTAGATCAGTTCACAGTCACACTGCTGTTAAAACAGTTATATAATGTTTTATTTCTAAGAGGCCTTTCTGAAGTCATATAACCCTGTTGGTCTCATGGGGCTTTGAAACTTCCAATTTATAACAAAAACTTGCTCTAAAAGTTGTGAATTTGTCCAAAATTCCTCAAGAGCAGCTGAGTGGGTGTCCTACTGCCTCACCTGGCAGGTGCATACCATGTATCATGTACTACCACCGCCTTAGGTCCAAATCCAGGTCCTTTGCTGTAGAGTTTCTCCTGTCTCTCCCATGTCTTTCATATTTGACTGTACTATCTGTCCAGTCTGCTCAATAAGTAAATCTAAATTTTGAAGGGCTAAAAGCAACAATTTCAGCCTCTCCTTCCTGAGGTTAAAACATTCTTTTAGTCTCTTGTGAATGGTTTTATTGCTATTCATTAAAATAAAATATAGTTCAGTACATATTTGTATTAACTAAAAGTATCTAAACACTTGAACTCTTTAAAACCTGACGTGTCATCGCTGACACACCCTGTCATATGCAGTTTGGATGGCTGTAACGCTTTCTCTGTTTGCGCAATTGGAAAAACTCCCAACGGTTTCTGAAACCTGAGAAATTGTTCTTTATAGGCTTTATTGGGTCATTACAGTAATTTCACTCATGCCTGTACTAGAAGCTGTTTTATCAGTATTATAACATGCAGTAAATTGTAAATGACTGTTAGATTTTGAAAGATCTAGGAAAAAAATGCTCTGGAAAAATGGGCAAAAGGACTCACTCACAGCATATTTTCTAACTTTTTTAAGCCATAAAGACCCAAACAGCCACTAGTGACCAAAAGCATCTACTGATCTAAACCATTTAATACCTGTTGATCCACTAATCCTATCAATCCATGTGAATAATTGGTGTAAAATGCAGTTTGTCGTCTTTTCATTGTCATCAGATATGACCCATTTGGACGTTCAGAGGCTCCGTAGTTACCATGGAAACACCGTCATCTTCTACAACACTGATTCACCAGTAAAATCCACGGAGTTGGATCAATGACAGCGGATGGACACACTGGGTTTATGTTCAGTTAATTATATATATTTTTGATTTAAAAAAAGTCACGTTTTCTGCATTTGTCTCCGTTATTGATATAATCATCAACTTTACTCTGAGCTTTTATGAACATCCACATGATCAGTGAATTAAATGTTGAAAAATACCTGAGTTTCACTAAAAAAAACACAACATATAGAAGATAATATTACAATAAATGGGGATAAAGCACTTAAGGAAGGTTAAATATAGAGGAAAAAAACATTTTGGCACTGCCACAAATGTCACACTGGGTCCTTATGGGTTAAAGTTAAAATAAGAAAAAAAGTCCAGGCGGACCATTTTAGGCTTAGGGTTTAAAGGGTTAAACGGAACTATATTAAATGGAACACTCAATCATGCACAGATACATCATGAGCATCAGTATTTTTTAGTGTCTTTGGGCAAAAATTCCATAATGAACTTTCACCACATTGTAATTCAAGTGGTCAGAGAGCTGATGAGAGCCCAGCATTTACTCTTTGTCTGTGTTTTCAGGCTGTAGAAAATCTACTCTGGGGTGCCCATACTTTATCACTGCCTTGGGGAACCTAAACATCAGACTTCTTTGAATGCATTACACTAGCTGAACACTGACTCTTGCACATCCAATGAATACACACTCATAAAAGCAAGACAAAAACCAAAGGAAAGAAAATCACAAACCCACAGGGTAAGCGTTACATGTGGTTGTGGGTCCGCCTGGGGTGAGGGTGCCCCATTAAGGGGGGGTTGGTGGGGTGCCTCAGGGCCCCATAGCATCGGCCATATCATGACCCGCTCCTTCTGGGGCTGTGGATGCAAAACACATACTAATAATCATTTAACTCAGAATGGTGTGAACTGTTATCATTGTTATCGTTATTTTTGTGTTATTCTTAGTATTAGTATATAGAGTATTGTATATTCCCAGATAAATCTACACAGGGTAATTCAACCTGGTTTCAACAATGCCATCAATCTTGTCTTTGTCTCTGGTTATGGGCATCTCTAAGTATTGATACCTTGTTTTTTTACATGTAAATATTGCGTATTCTCCAAAATTTCCAGGTATTTTCAGACAGGTAGGAAGGTTGAGTATGTGATCAGTCTACTGCTCTACAGTCATGGCTGAATGTGTTTCAGTTTTTTTGCGGCTTCCGTTTTTTCCCCCCGTATGTTTCTGAGGTGCACCGAACAACAATTGTAATCATTTTATGTTAAGTTTAAAAAGACTTTTACTGGCAAATTATTACATTTTTGCAAAGAGTAGATTTGTGTCACTGCAAAAAAACTTTTGGCCATGACTCTACTCTGCACAGAATCTCAGAAAAGTGGCTTTACTTCTCCAATAACAGCAGGAAACAACATCAGATTCATCTATATTTAACTTTTGATTTGGAAAGAGAAGAGACATCTGCAGAAGGATGGTGTATATTTATAAATTCTGGTGTTTTTTTCCTCCTGATTTGGGCTTTTGTAGCTTTAACTGACTGCTGGTTTCCCCATGAATTTCTTTCAGCCACTCAAGCTCTGCCTTTGAAAGTTTGCGTCATCTGGTCTTTTTATTCTTTATTTTTTAAAATGGATTTTTTTGGATTTCTAGGAGACTGGTCTCTGTTTTTATGTACAAATTTAAATGTGCACAAGAATAGGTAAATGGAAACATATCTTCAGGATTAACCCTGTGAAGCCCCGGTCAAGGCAGTCGTCCATCCTCCAGGAGTCTGGATCTGCTCCAGGTTTCTGCCTGTTAAAAGGAAGTTTTTCCTTCCACTGTCACCAGTCACAGGTGTTTGCTCCTGGAGGATTCTGTTGGGCTTCTGTAAATTGGCTTCAGAGTCTGGTTTCGGCCAGCTCTACATGGAAAGTGTCATGAGATAAGATTTTGTTATGATTTGGCGCTATAGAAATAAAATTTGATTTGAATTTCATTTGATAAAGCCTGAACCATAAAATAATTGACAGAAAATTCCAGTTCTTTGAAACTGGAGCCTTTATTGGTCCTTCTGAACAACCAAAAAAAAAATGTTTTTCAAATTTCAATTTCCGTGTACACTACCAGTCCAAAGTTTGGACTCACCTTCTCATTTAAATGGCATGAGATGGACCGCAGATGGCCAACAAGTGCTCTGCATCACTGGGAACTCCTTCAAGACCGTTGGAAACCATTTCGGGTGTCTAACTCATGAAGCTCATCGAGAGAATGCCAAGAATGTGCAAAGCAGTAATAAAAGCAAAATGTGGCTATTTTGAAGAATATAAAATATAAAACATGTTTTGAGTTATGTGACACTTTTTTTAACTACATAACTCCATATGTGTTCATTTATATTTTTGATGCCTTCAGTGAGAATCTACAATGTAAATAGTCATGAAAATAAAGAAAAACCAAGTGAGTCCAAACTTTTGACTGGTAGTGTATGATTTTCAGTTTTGTATCATATTTGATACATCGGCTCTTAATGCTCAAATACTGTTACTTTTTAAACAAACAAAAACATAATAAAACACAAACATGTCTAACAAATTGGTAATTCCTTTTCAAAATTGACAAAGTCTTGTTGTGTCACTGGAAAGGCCTCTGGTGAATAAATTCCTCCCCTCTGGTGGATTATCCGTCTATAGCATGTATCGAATTGTACACATCAGGCTTTTCAAGAAAAAAAATATCACAAAAATATCATGTAGAGGGCTTCAGAACTCATGTTTCAAATACGATACGTTCGGTGTTATTGGGTTAAAGATAGAGACTGAGGTTTCTGTGCCTCCTCTTGCAGCTGACACTCTGTTTAAACAACTGCACTTACTTTCCCTCCTCTTAACGTTTCCCACTGCTCCTCTTCTTTGTGTTCATTATTCTGCCCTCGCATTGTTGCTGCAGCCCTTGTATTCCTCTCAAAGAGTCTTTCACGGTACACAGTGGAAGCCGCGCACAGCCAAGATATATGCATGTGCACACACCTAAATATCACACAGGTGCGGTCCCGTAGAACGAAGCGGAGACAAACACACTGTCTTTTCAACACACACTGGTACAATTTATCACTGAACTCCCACTCGGTCACACCAGCTCCTGTCAGACTCTCTTTCAGGCTTTCCGGCGGGGAGGAGAGGGGTGACGCGTGAATTTGAACCCAGTGTTGCATTCCTCGTTCTATCACCATGGTGACCACACAGCGGAGGAGTGGGGGGGTTCTGTCAGAGCAGCACCCCAACCCTTTCTCAACCCCTTAGAGACGATAGTTTTGTCTTCAAAGTTAGAACTGCAACACCAAAAGATTAAAAACAAACAGGAAATAACACCTGGACACATCAGGAAAAGCCTGTATGTATTATTTACCATGTCTTATATCTCTGTCTTGCCCAGACGGGTTCAGGGAAGACCTACACCATGGGAACTGGCTTCGACGTTAACATTGGCGAGGATGAGCTGGGTATCATTCCTCGAGCTGTCAACCACCTGTTCAGGGGAATTGAAGAGCGCAGACAGGCCGCCACCGAGCAGGGCAGGCCCGTTCCTGAGTTCAAGATCAACGCGCAGTTCTTGGAGGTGCAAAAACACTCACGCAGCCAGAGGTCGACAATAAATTTGACAGGATCTAGTAAGACTTAACCCCACAGATAGCAAGTGTTAACTCTTTATATTTGTTCCCCTTGTTCTAAACTTTCGGCTCAACTTAAAACCACTTTAAGTCCATTTGTCAGATACAGCTAGAACATGTAGACAGCAGGAGGTCAGAGGTCAACAGAGGGTGAAGAGAGTTGAAGTCGTTATACAGACAGATGACCCTAGAGCCATTAAACTGTCATTAGCCTGTCTCCGAGTCCATCCCCTGGCTTTATTTTTAACGGCCAACAAGTGACTGCCAACAACTGGTGAAGAAGCAGCTGAGAGTACAAGAGGAAGGAAAAGTAGTAGCAACGTCACTGATGGTGGAATAAACATACAGGAACTACTCATGGAAAATGTCTTATTTGGGTTATTGTGCATCGTGTGTTGCAGCTGTATAATGAGGAGGTGCTGGATTTGTTTGACTCGACGCGAGACCTCGAGGCCAGGAAGCAGAAGTCCAACATCAAAATCCACGAGGACGCCAACGGAGGCATCTATACCGTGGGGGTGACGACGCGCACCGTCACCTCTGCAGCTGAGGTCAGCGTTAAAGCCAAACATGTCCTGAAAGCACAACGTTAGCGCCACTAACTACACTGACAAGATGAATGTTCAGACGTTTTCTACCAGTACTATCACTACTTCAGGTTATTCCACTGCACTGTTACTGATCGCAAATGCTACTACTTCTACAATAGTTTTTTTTTTACATGAAATATTCTATAGCCTCCACACAAACCTGCCTTGCCTTGAATTACCAGAAAATTTTCTAAAACAAATGGTTTAACCCTGTAAAGCCTGAACCATTAAATCATTGACAGAAAATTCCAGTTCTTTGAAACTGGAACCTTTATTGGTCCTTCTGAACAACCAAAAACATGTTTTTTCAAATATCAATTTCCATGTATGACTTTCAGTTTTGTGTCACATTGGGTCTCAATGTTAACTATTATTATTATTGAACAAGCAAAAACATAATATAACACAAACATGTCTAACAAATTGGTAATTTCTTTTCAAAATTGGCAAAGTTCTGCCTCCTTCCTCATTAATTTAATCTTGTAGTGTCACTGGAAAGGCCTCTGGTGAATGAATTCCTCCCCCCTAGTGGATTATCCATGTATTGCATGTATCTAATTGTATTCATCAAGTTTTTCAAGAAAAAAAATATCACACCGATCATGTAGAGGGCTTCAAAACTCATGTATCAAATATGATACGTTCGTCATTATAGGGTTAATCTATTGAAGATTTCACTCTTTAATCGATTTAACTAAGTTTAATATACATCAGTTTTCTTAATCTATTTATTATTGGTTATTTACATGATTAGGACTGTAAACAGATGTTATTATATCATTAAGGAAGCAAAAGTGATGTGTTATGTTATATAAATGTGAGATGGGGGTGGGATTTAATAAGTTTTCTTCTTCTCACTCCTTTTTGAGCAAGACATATTGAATTTATTTTGTTATTACTAGTATACGTGGCACTTGCTATTTTGTCTTGATCACCTTTATTTATTAATGTATTTGCTCTGATATTAGTCCCTTGTACACATAAAAATGTTTAGTTTTTTCTTCTGCTCAAAACCAACAAATAAATGAATGAATGAACTAAAGGTTCTCTGTTCCACTGGTAGTATGATTCTCTATATGAAAATTAAAATCCTCTTCTATCTTCCTCCCATCATCCTTGCCCTCCGTTTGCCTGTAACAGATGATGCAGTGTCTGAAGCTGGGCGCTCTGTCTCGTACCACTGCCAGCACCCAGATGAACGTCCAGAGTTCACGCTCTCATGCAATCTTCACCATCCACCTGTGCCAAGTTCGAGTCTGCTCTCCTGACAATAATAACGTATGCGCTGTAACACCTACACTATAAATGATACTTATGACATCAACACATAAGATCACTGCAAAAAAAGGGGTGTCCAAAAACAAGATAAAAACACTAAATCTGAGGAAAAAGGTTCTCAAAACAAATGAAATATGTGTCCATGCAGCAAGATAATTTCACTTGACAAGTGAGAATTAGGGAATTGAGATTGTTGAATCTAGAAATAAGCAGGTCTACAGATATATGAACACTTAAAATAAGAAATTAACTCTTAAAATAAGATAAATTATCTAACTTTTGTAAATCTAAGTTTTTTTTTTAAAATCTTGGTAAGAACCAAATAATTTACAGTGATGTTTATTATCTGCAAGAGATTCTAAATAAATCCTGTTAACTGGCCGTTCTGTCCTTTCTCTTGCAGGATAATGCAACCGATAACCGCTTAGCTAACAACTCAGAGATAGATGAGTTTGAGACCCTGACAGCGAAATTCCACTTTGTGGATCTGGCTGGTTCTGAGAGGCTGAAGAGAACCGGAGCTACAGGAGACAGAGCTAAGGAGGGAATCTCCATCAACTGTGGACTGGTGAGTAAGCTTCGAGAGCAGATGGTCTGCAATAGTTCAAACTGATGCACTGGAAAAATCTAAATCTTACCAAGTGTATTTTTCTCATTTCTAGAACAAATATCTCATCACACTTAAAATAAGACATAATCACCTAAAGAGGAACTTTTCAGTGAGATAGATCTGGAAAATCTTATTTCAAGAAATCTTATCAAGATAATTTTCACTTGTTCCATGGGCAGATTTTTTGCTTAATTCAAGCAAAAAATCTGATATATGGTATGTGCGTGTATGTATTTATGCATGTGTATGTATATATCATGTACATATATATGTATAGATAGATAGATAGATATTGTTATTGTATTATGTGTTTATGTAAATTATATTATATTTGTTTGTAATGATATAAAGCCAGAAACAAAATAATTTAACAGGAAGTATCAGGCATTAGAGTATAGATGTGTTTAGACTAGGAAGGTTATTATTGTTATTAATTATTTAAGGAGAAGGGGTGGGAGTTTATAAGTTGTACTTCTTCTCACTCCTTTTCGAATACATATGTCTTATGTTTAATGTTTTGTTTGTTTATTTATTGCTCTTCTTTTTTGGCATTCGTATTCAAAATACATCAATCAGTTAATGTAAAAATGTCAAAACCTTCACTTTCCTGGGTCTCAGGGGGATATAGATGGACACACCGGTGTCTGCAGGAACATTTGCTGGTGTAAGATAGCCCCCTAGTGGATAGAACAAGAACAACCACTTGTCAATATGGAAGAGTGTTGCTTCTTTGACTTTTCACTGGTACTTCCTAGTATTAGTACCCACAGATCTCCAGTTGTAATCACCTGTGTGTCTCTTGCCTCTTTTGTGTCAGCTTGCCCTGGGAAACGTCATCAGCGCTCTTGGAGATCGGAGTAAACGCTCCACCCACGTGCCTTACAGGGACTCCAAACTGACACGGCTTTTACAGGACTCACTCGGTGGCAACAGGTTTGTGAAAATTGGCCTTTTTATGCTTTACTATTTTATTTATTGTTCTGAAAGCTGCTGCTATATATTTTTGGCTTCTGAGGTGTTTTTACATTTCTTATTTCTATGTAAAAGCCGATGAAACGTAATTTCTTTCTGCACCGTGTCTGTGTTGGTATGGTGTCTGAATGACAATAAAGTGAATCTTGAAATAAACCTAGCCCAGTTATGTTTGTAGATTAGAACAGGAAGTTAAAAATCATGTAAGAAAACCAAGAGACAATCCATTTACACTGCAAAAATCTAAATCTTACCAAGTGTATTTTTCTCATTTCTTGTCTAAATATCTCATCACACTTAAAATAAGACATAATTACCTAAAGAGGAACTTTTCAGTGAGATATAAGAACTGATTTTT
>JAPQRP010049633.1:0-12581 GCA_037367295.1 Apogon hyalosoma | reverse complement strand
TCAGACCCAAGCAGAGCATTTACAGTTTATGTAGAGCACAGGGAAATGTTTGAAAATGCATAATTCCATTTTAAAAAGCTAAATATCACTCCTTTAATAGAAGGAAGTGCGATTTAACAATATTCTGCTTGTTATTAAATGTTTTGTGTATTTGTAGATCCACTTTGATCTGTAAGTTGGAATGCACGTCTAATGATAAACTGACGCATAATGTTGTTTAAATTGCACTTACTTTTCTTTAAAGGACACGTTGTAGATGTAAACATTTTCATGATGTAATTTGACTTTTTCCCACTGTTATTATTTTACTGCTCCAGTCCACTTGAGATCCTACTGAACTAAAATGAATTTGACACCTCTGCTATTGTATATGTGGCTGTTTATTGACAATAAATCACCTTAAGGTCAATCAAATTTCTAACTGTAATATCTGCTTATTTAGCTCCAACTTACATAGCTCAGCAGTGCCTAATATCATCTAACATCAATATCTGAGTTAACTGCCTTATTTAACCCTCCAGGACTATTCAAGTTAATTGTCTTTATTCAGACGTGATTTTTTTCCCCCTCTGCATTTAACTTTTCCCAAGTGATTCATCACCATGTGTTATTATTCACTACATTTTCCATTTTTCAATCAAAGTACGGTATTTTGTTATGTTTAATTTTCTGATCATGCAGATGTTCACAAAGATAACTGTATCAAAATGGAGAAAACTGGAGAAAAAGTGACTTTTTTAAGGAAAATTCACAGCTGAACGAAAAAACAAGCACTGATATCCATCAAACTTAATGAGTTTTGTCGGTAAATCAATATTGCAAAGCATTCTGTTCGCTACAGAGCCTCTGAACATCAAGAAATACATATCTGAGAGACTGCATTTTACTCAATGATTTAAACATATTGATATGAGTAATGGTTCAACAGTTATCAAACATTAGTGGTGGGTTTTGGTCAGCTGTTTAGGACTCAGAGCGTTAAAAGTTTCAATAGAAAAAAAAAATCAAGAAATATAAATTACACTGAAAACAAACAGAAGAGACAATACTGTTTCATGACCTGTCAGAGCGACTCACAGGCCACTCATAGATGCCCAGAGCATGAAGGGTATGTTTAATAGAAGAGTAGAAGAGCGAAGACTGTCATCACTTTGGGGATATTATCAACTGGAGCAGAAATAACAACCTATATTATATCAGGTATAAGCTGAAGATCATTTTAATGTTTAATGAAATGCATAATCTACATTTACCCTGTAAGAAGTATCATGGATGTTTACATCTCCATACAAGAAGTTCCATCCTTTCACTGGATCTTGGTAATTCATACTATTCAATGAAAGGAAAATCTAAGAACAATAAATAAAGAACGTGAACAATGGCCTTAAATAATGACAGCCCTTATATACGGCACATAAGATATAATGAATGTGGAAATGAGGATCATTGTGAATCAGTCCCTGATAGGATTCTAGACAGACAGACAAACATAATTCATTCTTACTTTCTCACACACATATATTCTCAAGTCAAGTATTATAATGTAAGAGAAGAATAAATGTATGTGAGAGAGACAGAATAGTGGAAACAGAGGGCAGATCTTTTGTTGGGTTAGGGTTAGGGCGAGTGTTTGGCTGAGGCGCAGTGTGTCACATTCAGGTCCTGACCATTGACAGTAGAAAACTATGGTCCTGACATGGACCTGAGGAAGGCGGTAACGAGGCACTAGTACTGCAGCAAAGCAATGGGAGTATTCAAAAATACCCTCTCATCCCCTGAAACTGTCACATCGCTGTCGTCGTGCCTTGTGCAGCACTGACCCGTGCAGATGCAGCAGAAGTTATGCACAGCTCGGTGGAAAGTGAAATGAGAAACCTTCTCAGACCTGCTAGCTCCCAGGTCGGATTAGCAGGAGCAGAGGGGACACGTGCACAGACTGGAGGTCTTTGCGACGTCGAACCTAGAAACATTTTGGCAATTGGAGCACCAGGTCAAGGAAAAGGTAAGAACAGCTTATATGTTAGCGGAATGGTAAATTGACCAGTTAAATGCTAACTAATCTACTTTTGCCAATTTAGCGACTCCTGTTGCTGCCGAGCTGGGCACAAGTGAGGAAGTCACATGGGGGAATGGTGAAACGTTTTTGAATAAAGCCCAAGTCCTGTTGCTTCAACTTAAACCGCACAGAATAAACATGAGCTGGATGAATGAGAGGATTCACAGACAACTTCATGCATGTCTAAGCAACAAAAACAGCAGCAGCAACTCTCACACACATTTATTCTTCTATCACATAATACTTGACTTGAGAATATATGTATGTGAGAGAGTAAGAATGAATTATGTGTTGTACAGCCACTCATAGATAGATAGATAGATAGATAGATAGATAGATAGATAGATAGATAGATAGATAGATAGATAGATAGATAGATAAGGTCCAGTCAGTCCTTTTCCTCCCTACAAATCGTGTCATTTATGAGTCTTTTTAGCGTCTACCCTTTATAGGAGGATATGTTGTTGTTAGATTGTAAAAATTATATGAAGTTTGGAACTCACATTCAGTTTATTGTCATTACCATAAAGACAACGAGATGCTGTTGAACCACCCGACAGTTGGCATCACACCCCCAGTGCCCAGCCAATGCAAAAGCTTGCCAACTGTGCGTGATCCAAGCTGCCGCAACTCTGTGTGCCGCCATTGTAACTCATTGCAGTTCAAATGTGGTTTGACTCAACTGATCCAAGTAAATGGACATTTTAAAGATTTGGGTAAAAGATCTGAGTAGGGATTAACTTGACTACCTCTAGTGTTAGAATTATACAGTTGAAGAACATTAAAAAAAAACAACTAAGCATTATATAATTAGAATGCAATAAGTTATTACCATTATTTCTATGCTTTGTAATTGGAATGTGATAATGATGTAGCTATTATTTCTGTGTTTTACTGATTTGCTCTGATATACTGACATTAGAGAGTTACAAGCTTCAAGGGGTAGAATGGAAGAATACAGACAGAGGGTCACAGATGGGTTAGCTTGGTTTTTCAGTGTGGAATGTTTATTGTTTTATTACCTATAAGGAGAATAGTTTTAGGGGTCTGTGGGGTAAGGACAAGGACTGAGAATGAAGTGTACAGCTGTGCTGTGGGGGATAAGTGAGGGGATTGGCTGAAGTTAGGAGCAGGAAGGCAACACCCCAAGTAAGGGTTTAAAGAAGTAGGAAGAGGATAACGCATGGGGAGTCAGCAAACAGGAAGCCTATGCTTGGTGACTTCATGTCTGTGGGCCTGGAAAACTGTAACCACAGATCTGTGTAAGATTGATCAATGCTCATTAAATGATTGATTCATTGCTATTCTTAAATCCTGTTTCAGGTCTGTTTTATGACTAAGGTAGTAACCAATGTAACGAATGCAGGGGATAGAGAATTGGAGTCAGATTTGTAAGTAGAATCCTGACACTAGCTCTCACTTTTCTGTTTTCTCCTCTGTTTTTGAAGTGGCTCATTCATATGGACCATGTAAAGCAGTTGTGAACTTCACATATTTATCTGTCAAATTTTATACAGGAGGTTCTGTTGTGAAATGTGATGAATATAAAGATGAACAAGGGAACAGTCATTATGTATAATTAGCAGCTGTTTGGAGAGTTGTGGCTTTTGTTTAATAATGGTTTTAAACCTGGATCCTCATCTGCGACAGATGGTATTATAACACTTACATAAGACTCTATGCTAATGTTCTGTGATGTTTCTGCCTGGCACAGATTTAAAGCAGACTGTGAACTTCCCGCTGGTGCATTTTTTGAAGCCTCCGAGAATGAAACCATCTACAGCCCCACTTTACTGGAAACTAGGCTGGCATCTTCAGTGGATCAGCAGAAGACTGTTACACACACACTCATCTCTGTCCTCGGCAGTGAAATGGTTTGACTGTCAGCAGCATCGGTCCAGACTCTACGTTGCCGCTGAGAGGCCATGTAATGTCAAGCAATCATGACGCAGAGTAATCACTTCAACTCCAGTCAGAGATGTGTCGTCTAATCATTTTAGTCAGTGTGAGGTCGGAGCATGGGATGAAAACTCACATTGAAATAAGCCGAATCCACATCACAGTGTAGTAGACTGTGCTGACATAGTACTTATATTCAGTACTTAAACCGTTCAGCACGTCAGCCAATCACATTTCTGACTCCCTTTTGACAATTCCACTGAAGAAAAAGTCCTGCCATTGTAATATAAGCGGAAAACCCAGTATCTCATATTTGTTGAGCCAGAGACATTATCTGTATGCATTCAAATACAAGGCTTTTGTTATTACAAATCGTATTCTAGAATATTCAAGTGCGGCTACACTGACAGAGCTAAAGGCTAATCTGTGAAGACTGCTTAACCTATGATTGTGTGTGTGTGTGTGTGTGTGTGTGTGTAGGGGGGGGCATGGAGAGTGTTAGAAAGGATGTATGAATGATTTTAGAATAACTGTTTGATTGATGTGACACATATGTAACCTTGTTTCTGTGGTAACGTATTAATTGGTGTCATAATGTACATACACCAAACTCTGTCATTATTTATTTAGTTTTAACCATCAACCTGTCCAAGGACTGCAGTGTAAATTAGCACTTATGCTATAACATGGCACCAAGCATCTTTCCTCTGACTCTGTCTAGGTCAATGTATTGTTGTGCACTGTACCTGTACAAATAAAGCCATACCATACTATTTTTGGTAATTTCCACATACGTAACAAGACAGTGACAGTCACAGTTACAGTGAGTCAACAACCTCAGGTCCAATGTGGTCTACAGGGTCTGTAAGTAAGTAAGTACAT
This sequence comes from Apogon hyalosoma, assembly GCA_037367295.1. Taxonomy (NCBI): domain Eukaryota; kingdom Metazoa; phylum Chordata; class Actinopteri; order Kurtiformes; family Apogonidae; genus Apogon; species Apogon hyalosoma. The sequence continues at coordinate 7,744 of JAPQRP010049633.1, read as the reverse complement.
TTTATTTATATAGCACTTTTCACAGATAAAATCACAAAGTGCTTTACAGTTCAGAATAAAATGTTAATAAAGGCTTAAAACAAAATAAATAAAATGTGAAACAGGCAATAACACAATAAAAACAATAAAAACACACCCATAAAACATCTAACTGGGCTAAATGCTTGACTAAAAAGATCAATTTTGAGCTCCTTCTTAAAGGAGTCAATGGACCCAATGCTTGACCTTAATAAGTGCAGTGGAGAACAGGGTCTCAGGAGCTCTGCTATGTATCGAGGGGCTTGATCATGAAGGGCTTGAAAAGTGAGAACTAAAATCTTAAACTGGATTCTAAAATTAACCTGCAACCAATGGAGGGAATATAAAACTGGGGTAATGTGATCCCTTTTCTTGGTTGCCTTGCTGCTGCATTTTGTACGGACTGAGCAATTTACAGCTTTTTTGTTAAAACACATAAAAAGGGCATTGCAATAATCAATGCGGGAGGAAGCAAAAGCGTGTATAATCATCTCCATTTCAGTTTTTTTTAAACCATAGACCATAGAAGGGCCACCTCTGCATGAACAGTGAATGTACCTGCTTTATTAGGTACTGTGAAGTAACGGTACTAATGTAAGGAATGATGTTCAAAGGGATCATGTGGATGTGGACAGGGGTCTGGATCAGCACTGATGTTGCTGTGATGGTCTAATGTTCTAAAATGCATGTTCCTTTCACCTTACATGTGTTGCTTGTATTTATTTCTTGGATTTTTTTATTTGTATTTATTTATTTTTTTACACTTATGGGTAAGGAACCAGAACTTCACTGACCTAGATTTTTACATGACAATAAAAAATGAAGAATTCCACAAAACTTATAAAATCTTATGTCCTCCAATAACACATTAAGGCTGACATTTTGAATTTCACAGTATTTCTATAAGTGAACTATAAAGGGTTAACATGTTGCACATCCAACAGCAAAACAGAAGGAACGTAATATATAAAAATAACACAGAAAAATAGTTTAAAATGAAGGAATTGAGGAGAACGCAAACTCCACACAGAAGTTAAAACATAAATATGAAAAAATAAAACTGCAAAAACAGCAATGTATTTATAAAAGTGTATGCATTCTGCATCAGCTAAACTGAATGTTTCCTCAAACCCCAGATACATATAATCAAAACATAATTTTTCATTACATTCTGGTTTTCCTGTATTCTTGCACAGCCAGACCGATCTTTGCACTATCTTGCAGTAGATAGGGCTGGAAACCTGCACTAATCTTTCCTGGTTTTGAGGTTAATGTATTATTGTGTCCCTAAATAACATGAATTACAAATTACACCAGCATTCTGCAACAGGGTTGAAAGGTGTCTGTTTGTTTGGATAGTTCTTGGGTGGCACCGAGCACAGGATGCATCGGCAGAAATTTTGACAAATAGTGTCGGGAAAGAAGCTGTTTGATGGAACGTGTCTGAGGAAGCAAATCACTGTTGGTTTATAAAGAAAACAGAATAAAAAGACATCTGTCTTTGTCAAGACTGGGCTTGTTTTCGGTACAGATGAAACTCAAAGGTTCTTTCACATTGTGGGGGCAATGTCAAACTGACAACATCCAGAAAAGGGAAGGAGGAGACTGACGATTCTGCCACAGCATCATGGAAATCCCAGAGAGTCAGAAAAGTTTTCCTCAACCAGCAGGAGTAGAAATATCAAACCCAGTATGTTCCTCCAGACAGTAGAGTTTTATCCAAGCTCATCCTGGGTTTTTAGGTTTAACCCATAAAGACCAAAGCATCCACCATCAACCAAAACCATGTGCTCATTTAAACTGTTTAATACCTGTTGATCCACTAATCCTATCAAGACATGTAAATAATTGGTGTAAAATACAATTTGTCATCTGTTCATGGTCATCAGATATGACCCATTTGGACGTTCAGAGGCTCCGTAGTGAACGTGGAAACACCGTCATCTTCTACAACATCAATTCACCAGTAAAACCCTTGGACAAATCAATGGATGGATGGAGACACTTGATTTATAATCAATTAATGATATATTTTGCTGAAAAAGTAATTTTTTCTTCAGTTTTCTCTGTTTGTGCCTTTGAATTTACTGTGAACTTTTCTGAACATCTACATGATCAGTGAATTAAATATAGAAAAATACATGATTTTCCCTGAGAAAATGCAAAATAAAGAGGATGGTATTACAATAAATGGTGATAAATCACTTTAAAAAAAACATTAAATATGGAGAATACATTTGGAAAGTGCCACAAAAGTAGCACTGGGTCTTTAATTTAAACTAGGGTCAGGAGAAGATCCTAGTTTGGTTTAAATGTCACCAAACACATTGTACGTATTTTCTAAATTACATCTTTACAGACTTTTTCTGTTTTAAATCATGCTCTGTATATTATTTTACTCTATGTGTTCCGAGTGTTCTAAAGCTAACCAGAAAAAGTGTTAAACGCACCGTTGCCCATAAAGTTGGAAAATGCTGTTTTCAGACACATTCCTCTTTTTATTCCTATTTACACACATCAGTATTCACCTTTGACCAGGTACAATAATTACATACTGAGTCTGTTACACTTTATCTATCAAGAATAAATCACATTGCCACAACTATTTCATGAGCAGATGTAAAAATATTTCATTCCATCTTGATGTGCAACAGCGTACTTACATATGTCATTTCAGAGATACAGCTGGAAAAGCCTTGACACCATGACACTGTTATTTAACAGGCTGTCAGAGCTGCTACAGAGGCAGCGCAGAGTGTATTGTGATTCTACCCCCGCTAACAGTTATCACTTTACAGCACAATTACCTGCAACTTATTCTCTGCAGCAGTACAGTCAATGTTTGGTTTGAAAAGGTCAGACTAAAGGTTCTGGTACATACATGTATTTTTATGTTGCAGTTTGTGCTATGAAATTGTTGAAATTGTACAACTGTTTCACACATGTTGACAACTTAATACTATATGTCGTATTGTTTTGCAAGGCCAAGCCACAAAGTCATAATAAAGCCCATTCAGGATGAAACCATCTTGCCATGACCCTCATTGATACCACTCATACTTCCAAAACCTTTATTACATCTATACTATCAGCTGTACCCACTAATATCCACAGATCTGTGAGAAGAGATGCTCAAGGGAATGCTCATGTGACATCCTCCTGACATGAGAGGCAGCACAGAACAGCAAAACAGACATGTGAGGAAGGGCTGAGGCCGTTTCTCAATACACGTTCTCGTCTGTTCTTCCGTTCTAGTGAAATGTCATCAGTCGCAGCCCAAGTGACTGTTCCAATTGCAAGTTCGCATAAACCAAGAACGCACGGAATACCCGCATGTTGTTCTTGTCAGCTAGCTTAAACCAAGGACACACTGCTTGGTGACTCATGTAGACTTGGCTGGGAAATAATTCCCAAGATGCAGCTCGTGCCGGGCGGCTGTGCCAGGCCGAATCGACGAGTTTGGAAAAATATATAAAATGTATAAATGACATGTAAATACTTGTACAAATGTATTGAAATCAAATCGAGTGACACTGGTGATTTGAGGGAAATGCGTTAGGGAGCAGATGGTGTAAATACAGTAGAGACAGGGAGGAACGTTCACAAGTACACAGCTGTTTAAATTACAGAGAGACTTGCGTTCTTAGGAAGTACATTGTCTGAGACCGTTCTTACTATAATTGTACTCGCCAAGTTCGCAAGACCGTACTCTGTGTTGTTGGTATTGGGAAACGGCCTGTCACAATCTGCCCCGCTTCCACCTCATCCTCACCTCGCCACACTTCATTGACAACATCAGGTCCACCTGTTGCTAACACGTGTGCCTAATCCGCTGGCCAGCATATAAGCAGCTGTGGCTCAGTTATTCTTGGCCAGCTTGTTCTTGCCTCCTGCCTGACTGTCCAGTGTTCTTTTGTACCTGTTTTCCTGTTTGTCCGACAGCTTTTTTTCTGCTCAGCTGGCAGACATTGTTAAAAATCCCTACCATGTCACTGACCTCTCGGGTCATTTTACAATAAATGGAGACAAAAAGTCATGCTCCACAGTCAGTCATGCTCCCTGGGTGACTTGTACAGCTTTGTGTTTTTTCCTCCAGAAGAAACATTGATCAGTGGGGATCTTTAGCTATATCTGTGAGTCAGCCACAACACTCCACTGCTGAGCTGCAACAAAGGGGACATTACTGTTGGCAGCTGCCCTGTATGTGTGTATGTATTTAGACAGCTACTTGTGACATTGATTTCCATCTTTCTGTGTAAATGTTGAACACTAAGCTGTATGTGTGTAACCCTTTATAGAGCACTCATAGAAATACTCTGATATTCAAAATTTCAGCCTTAGGGTCGGATTTACTAAGATCCCAATTTGCGTGTACTAATTTGCATGCACAATCTAGAATTTTTGCGTGTGGAGTTGAGCCACGGTGATTGCGTAAATGACAACAGATGCAAACGTGTTGAAGACATGCCTGTTTAAATGAGGGTTTTGCATGTGTTTTGTTGTTTTGCACCATGGGAAGTTTGGAGAGATGAAAGTGCAAAGTTAAATTTGACCCCATAGAATTAGAGGTGTTGGTAGATGAAGCAAATAAACACTTAAAGGAGCTACAGCAAAGAAATCTGATGATTGCACAAAGGGACGTTATATGGGAGAAAATCTGTGAAAAAGTAAATGCTGTTGGTAAGACAATGTGAACAGTGGATGAAGTGAAAAGAAGATATCAAGACATCAGAAGAACAAAATAAAAATTGGCAAATAATTGAACATCAGCAAATAAAACAGGTGGAGGCACAGTGGATGAGATGCCTCTGATCTGCTTTGAGGTGCAGGTGCAGTTGACGTTCTGTGGAGAGCAAGTCGCTGGAGTTGCCAGGGATGACACACTGGACCTAATAGAAGAACAAGGTAGGCGTGCAGTAACACTTTTTTTCTTCTGAAAAGACTTTTATTTACTAAATGACAAATGAATGTACCTCCTGTGGTAACATTTTGCTGTCTTTCAAGTCCCCAACAAAAAGCTTTTTTTTTTTACATGTAGAATCTTCATCAGAAGTCCAGCCATCCCACCAAAGCAGCCACCACCCCTTCAAAACCTCGAAAGGGCCCAGTGGACATTGATCTGGAGTTTCTGCGGGAACAAAACTGTCTGCAACCCTTCAGACAATTGCACAGGAGATGCAGGCGGCATCATCGTTTGCACGGGTGGTTAGGCGCGACACTCAGGCCATCGCCACGCACTGCAGACAGATGGTCAGCGCAGTATCTGCCCTGACGATGTTCCGTCAATTCTGTGACAAGAGAACTACAGTCAATGACTGCCCTCCATCCAGGTGTAGAAGTAGGCCGGCCAAGTTTCACCTGCACAAAAGGAAACGAGCATCTTTTAAACAAAAGAGGGAAATAAAACACACACTTGTCACATTTAAGTTTTCCTACATTGGCTGTGAATATCTTTTTTTTGTGAATAATAGGCTATACAATAAAGAGCTGTATTACTTTTTTTTTTTTTTTTTGGCCACATAAATGTTAGAGTATAGTCTAATATATTTATATATTATATATTTGTGACTGAAGCAATGTGTCTGTGATATGACTTTGTGGGGCTTAACATAATTGGATGTTTATGAGACTGAATATTTTGTGTGATATTATGTTTATATGAATTTAGAAAATGATTTCAATCCTCTTTATTCAATGAATGTTGATTTGCTTAACTTTGCAATGTTCTGCAGTTCACTGGGTCACAGTAGCCAGAGGGAATGATCTTGCACTTGTATTCTAATCTACAGCATATGTTTAATCAAGTTGTTTTTCTGCATTACATATTATTGAATGACAACAGAAAAAAAAAAAGCATACCCCAAACAGCCCACAAGAAGTGACTTTGAATGAAAGTGCTGCGTGTCTGCATCCCTGCAGCACTGCATTGTTGCTCCATATGGGGGAAAGGTCAGCATTCTCTTCTGGCATGGCATCTTGCTCCAGCCCATGTTGCTTGTTGTGTAGCATGCGAGCAGGCCACTACAATCTGGGCCACTTTTGTGGTCTGTACAACAGTGCTCCTCCAGTGTAATCCAAACAATGGAACGTGCTCTTCAGGATTCTGAAGGTGTGCTCCACAGTAGGCTGTACCGTGTGTGGATGCGGGTTGAGAACAGGTGTCAGGAGGAAGGGGTGTAGGGGGTATGCACAATCTCCTTAAAAAAAAAGAAAAATACCCCCAAAAAACTATCACTATGAAATATGTTCTTGTTTTTAATGTAATTAATTATTTTACAAAGGAATTTACAAATTGACTCACCTACAAGCCAGCCATTTCCAAAGTTGCCATCTCGCAACTTGGAGAACAGAACACTGTTTCTCAGAATAAAAGACTCGTACTGCCCTGGGATATTTTTCCACAGCATCGGTTATGATGCACAAACGCACTGCACATTCAATGAATGCATGTGTTTGTGATTTCTGTACACATGTTCAGTGTCTGCAGGGGTCACAAGCTGCACATGGGTTCAGTCAATGTCTGCTTTAACTGGGGAATCCAGCTACTGCGAAGAAGCCTTGTTTGGTCTCATTTAAGGAGTTCCAAGTGTGTGGAAACCTAATAAACCTGGTCACCACATGGCATTTAGGACTTCAGACACCCTTCTGAAAAACAGGATTGGGAGATGCCAGCTGTAATAGCTACCGTACGCTGGAATGACCCAGATGAAAAAAAAATGTCATCTTGTCAGGAGTTTTGTCATTGCAGGTATTGTGTGACTCCTCCTCGAGGCTGGATCCAAATCTGCTCTGACTTCCTCCAACAGCTCCAAAATGACCAGGCTGGATAGGCCACATGTTTAATGAGTGTTTCTGCATTCATTCCAAAAATGTGAAAAGCTTAGCGTGTTTGACAGTATGTGTGGACAAGTGAACCTCGAGATTAGCAGCATCTGTGTAACCACGGTTACAGTTGTGGCACTTGAAGGGTTTGTCTTTGTTGTGCTGCCGACGGTGAGACTGCAGACTTCACACCAGGGTGAAAAATGCATTCTGTGCATTTTGTTTCATCGTTTTGATGTCTCCTTCTTGGACAATAACCGCAGTCATGTGTGCACAAATTACACATCTAAACCGTTTGCATCTCCTTTTGAGACGTGTTAAATATAGATGCAGTTTCTATCAGCAAAATTGCTTTCGGGTTTGATAAATCACTTTGCATGTGCTAAATGAATATATTTACATTTTCTCCTCCCACCACACGCACAATAAAAACTTGTAAACGCCTCATATTGCACATTAATTTTGGTAAAAGTACTAACTGGATGCAGATGTGCTATTCTACACCTTTGAAAGATGCAACCCTTAGTACGCACTGATAGTAAATCAGTTTGTACATTTTTTTTCATGTGCAATGAATTTGCACATGTTTTTATGCACTCAAACCTTTAGTAGATCTGGCCCTTAGTGTGTTATGGGACAACCTAACAAGACTATATTACTGATTACTACTTTTTCACATTTTTTTTATTGTTACGTAGTAAATGAAGGCCAGTGAAGTTACCATATTTAGTTCCTTCCCTGCAAGTGACAAAACAGAAAAATCCAAGAAGTGTACATAAAACAAAAAAGAAAAACACTTAAGGTGAAAAGAACATCACTCTGATAATATTAGACCAACATCAGTGCTGATCCAGACCCCTGTCCACATCCACATGATCCCTTTGAACATCATTCCTTACATTAG
>JAPQRP010049631.1:0-12586 GCA_037367295.1 Apogon hyalosoma | reverse complement strand
ACCTAATTCTCTTAAAGGTTAAGGTTGTAACAAGACAGAAATTATTTAAAAGACACAAGATCATATTGATAAGAAATGAAATAAGAAGAATTAATGAAAAAAAAAAAACCCAAAAAAACACAATGAGCCAAAAGTAAAATAAAACATGGAATAAGATGAAAACAAGGTAAAAGTTCTGAGAGGAATAATTAAGGTGTACGAACAAAATGAGACATAAAATGTAAAAAGATGAAGATGGTGTAACAGATGCAACGGAACAAAAAAAAAAAAAAAAAAACTAAGACGAAAGACGACAAAACAAGATGGAAATAGTGAAAGATGCAGTCAGAAATATATACGAAATAAGATGAAACTGAAGAAAAGACACAACAAAATGAAGAAGAAAAAAATGACAGAGATGCATAAAAACACGAAATAAAACCATAACAAATGAAACGAATAAAAGCAATGTAAAAAAGATGTAAACGAGCTGAGATGAGACGAGATGAAAAGAACATAAAACATGAATCAAAACAAAACGGATGGAAAAGGCAGAAGATGTAACAAGACGAAAACAGCATTAAATATGTAACACATGGATATATACAGATGAAAATGTAATAAAATGACAACACGAAGAATACACTGAAGGAGAATCTAAGGCTTGAAAATGTTGATGAGGTCATTTACGCTGCATTTTTGTAAAACAGACTTTTTTGGGAAAAGTTTGAGAACCAATAATGACTTTTTAAAATATCTGAACAGAGTTGAATTAAAACGACTTTAAATCATCTTAGATTAACAAATATTCACTGATATTTGAGGATAATGAAGTATTTATCTGCATTAATCCATAAAGACCCAGAGGTACTTTTGTGTCTGTTCCCAAATGACGCTGTCTGTAAATTTAACCTTTAAGTGATTTATCACCATTTATTCTAATATTATCCTCTGTATTTTGCATTTTTTCCAGTGTAAATCATGTCTTTTTCTATATTTAATTCACTGATCATGTAGCTGTTCATAAAAGCTCAGATTAAAGCTGAAGGTTATTATGTGAAAAAACATCTCCTGACTGCTAACATTAACTAGAACTTTATGTGTTTAACCTTCCCGATGGGATTTATCATCATTTATTGTAATATTCTCCTCTACATTTTGCTGTTCCAGTGAAAACGTTGCATTTTCCTATATTTAATTTATGGATCATGTAGATAGTCGTAAAAGCTCATTATGTCATTAAATCAAAGCAGAGAAAATTGAAGAAAAAGTGACGTTTTCAACAAATATAAGTGTGTCCATGTGCTGTCATGGATCCAGCTGCATGGGTTTTACTGGTGAATCAATGTGATGGTTTTAGGGGCCAAGTCTTTAAGGGTTAATATTGTTAGCAGTTTCTCCAAATTTAACACAAAATGACCCTTTTAATGATAATTTCAGCCTCAAAATTATCTTCGAATACAATTCCTGGGTCAGTTTTGGCCAGCGGGCTTTATGTTTTGCTGCGTTTTCGTTACGTGGGACCAGCTCGACTCGGCTCGCCTCGGTATTCCTGCAGACCGTTTCCATTCCAGGATAGTCCTGACTTTCCAGTACCTGTTCGTCATAGCGGCGCGGCGCCTTACTTCCGTGTCGTCTGCTCAGTTGCTGATAAACTCGTTCGTTGTCTCGTCTGAATTTTTACGTCGGCCACCAAGGACCGAACCTCTAGGACCGACCGTGGTGTAGTTCTGGTCTGTCATCATGTGGATTAATGTACCGTTATATTTACTGTCAACTTCCACATCTGTGTTTTGTAAAACGGCGGGTCGCAGAGAATGTGATGGTTTTAGGGGCCAAGTCTTTAAGGGTTAATATTGTTAGCAGTTTCTCCAAATTTAACACAAAATGACCCTTTTAATGATAATTTCAGCCTCAAAAATTAGATAACTAACTGTCTGACCAATCAGAGGTCTGTTTATACGTCACGTTTTAGTATCACTTGGAACCTCGGCGGAGGTGATACCAAAAAACTAGTACCAGGTACCAGATTCCAGGTCCTTTTTTGTAATGGAAACGCAACAAGGCCGAGTTGAGTCGAGCCGGTACCATGTAGTGGAAACGCAACATTTGACACCCGTGATATAGAAGTTTGTTTTAGTTTAGTTTAGTTTGAATATGCAACAAAAAGTAATCTTACTTAGTCCTTGGAAATAAACAGATGGAAAAACAAAAACAAAACTTATACATATACATGAAGCAAAGTATGACTTCATTTGCACATTTGAAAAGGAGTGGGAGGAAGTGTAACTAAACGTGCATGTAAAAGAGTAAGTAAATCCCAGTAAATTCAAAGGTTATTATATCAAAAATAGGGAAAATCTAAGAAAAAAAACGGCTTTCTCAGCTAAATACATCAATAACTGAACATAAACCCAGTGTGTCCATCCACTGTCATGGATCCAACTCCATGGGTTTTACTGGTGAATCAGTGTTGTAGAAGATGATGGTGTTTCCACGGTAACTACAGGTCATGGGTCATATCTGATGACCATGAAAAGATGACAAACTGTATTTTACGCCAATTATTTACATGTTTTGATAGAATTAATGGATTGACAGGTGTTAAACATTTTAGATGCTTTTGGTCGCTGGTGGATGTTTGGGTCTTTAAGGGTTAATTTCTGTTTAATAGTAAAAGAAAACAACTGGATGAGCTGTTTCTGTCCAAAACATGTAACAGTAAAGTCTAAGAGCCAACGTTACACAATGAAACGCGTCAACGTCGTCCTGTTCCGAGACAATATTCTCATTCATTTTTCCCAACTCTGGTAAATTTGATCAGCATCGAGGGGAAAAATGGGCTGGATGAGAAAACGAGGAGGATGGAAGCGGAGAGTGGGAATAGATTGACAGGAAAATAGATGAGTCAGAACAAGAGGCCGAAGAGTGACGAACAGAGGAACGAAAGAGGTCAGGACGACAGAGGGTCATTAGGGGAAAAACAGGAAAACACAACGAGAGTAGAGGAGAACGACGGACGGGTGGAAGACAACCCAGAGCGAAGAGTCCGCCAATTAACAGCTCGCAATTAGCAGGGAAGGAAAATGAAAGAGGCAGATTGAAGCCGAGCGCAAAAAAGAAAAAAAAAAAAAAGAAAGGAGGAAATGAATGCGAGACGGAAGCTGGAAGTGTTGGGATGCAGTAATGGGGGAAAGAGGAAATGAGTCTCCAGAGCCGAGAAATTCCCTGTTTATTTACTGTGTGAAAAGAGGCTGATTGGGTTTACATAAGCGCCTGTGCTGATAAAGGCACGGCGGCGTGATGAGGACGATGAAGACGATGAGGATGATGATGAGGATGAAGATGATGATGGCCTCTGGTGCTTCACTCCTCTCACTCATGACTAACTAGAGGTTTATTTTACTCGAAGGAGTGGATTTACACTGATGCAGACGCTTTATGCAGGTCTGTTACGACATCATTCACCATATGGACAAAAGTATTGGGACGCATTGAATTAATGAATGTTAATAGTTTAGTTTAAAGGGCGGGTTGTCATCGATTATAACGGCGAGGATCGGCTCCGTTTTATTTTCTGTGGTGTTAATGTTCACAGTGAAGATGGTTGAAGCTGAAAAGTCGTAATATTCATTTTGTGTGTTTTCATAAAATGGCCCGTTTACAGTGCGGTGTAAAAGTCTGACATCAGGTTTGTTGGATTAGTAAAGTTTTAATCACCACAAATCTGCATTTTTCAGTCTCTGTTTGAACCCATAAAGACCCAAACATCCACTGTCGACCAAAAACATCTACTAATGGAAATGTTTAATAACTTCTGAACCACTAAATCTATTAATACGTGTAAATAACTGATGTAAAATACAGTTTGTCATCTTTTCATGGTCATCAGATATGATCAATTTGGACGTTCAGAGGCTCCGTAGTTACCATGGAAACACTGCAATCTACTACAACATTCATTTGATCAATGACAGTGGTTTTATGTTCAGTTAATGATATTTTTTGCTGAAAATGTCACTTTTTCTTCAGTTTCCTCTGTTTCTGATATAATAATCAACTTTAATCTAAGCTTTTATGAACATCAGTGAATTAAATATAGGAAAATACATGATTTTTACTGGAAAAATGCAAAATAAAGACGTTAAAATTACAATAAATGGTGAGAAAATCACTTAAGAAGGGTTGAATATAGAGGAACAAAAGTAGCGCTGGGTCTGTATGGGTTAAGATCCAATGTGCTTGAACACCATACAGACAAAAGTATCGGGACAAATGCCATACTATAGTTTTATATTGTAATAAATATCATTGTATTGCAGTCGTTAGTTTGGTTTGAACTATTATCTTTTCTTCCAAAATACCTCAGAGATGGTTTTTGCTTAATTCGTCTCAACATTTTTTCCCCATGACTATGAGTTTAAATGTTCTATCTCTAAATTTCTATAATTTTTTCATGCTCTGACTGTAAATAATAATTTTCTACCGCAACTAACCATCTACTTTTGTCACATCTCACTGAGGAAGAAGAATCTGCCATTAAACTTTAAGGAAATACTGATGTTTATAAACTAGGTCTATATGGACAAAAGTATTGGGACACATCCTGTTGTAAGATGTCCTGTTCATGCTGATTTGAGGTAAAAACATCAATATTTCCTCCTCATCAATGTAATTCAATATTTATCCCATAATATAAAACTATATTCTGACATTAGTCATTATTGTTTTGTATCCCAGACCCCTGTTAGAAAAGAAACACCTCAATTCAACGTGTCCACATACTTTTGTCCATATAGTTTAATTCATACTGTTGCATCTTAAAAACATAATCTAAGCTTGTTTGGTTTTACATACTGAGTTTCCTGACAGGTCTATGATATTTTACGCAGAAAATGCTCTTGGTCGTGTTCTTTTCCCTCTCATCAACATCGACACACATTCCATTTTGCGTAGATTTGAGGTGTTGTAATAGACTGATACATATTTCAGATGCTGCCGATAACTCATGCTCACACACTAATGTGTTGCCTCTTCGTGCTTGGTGATGATAATTATCAGCCAATGTTCCCTCTAATGAAGAGTTCTGAGAACATGACCGGGGTGGGGGAAGTCCTCAGTTAATTTTCTGAGTGTATGAGCTGGAAAAAAAAAAAAAACTGCTTCAAAACGGAGATTCAGTATCATGTGTGATTTTAATCGGAGTTCACAGATGAGTTAAAAAGCACAAGGAGCTCAATTTAACTGTAATGATCATGAATCTGTGAATACTACAGAAATATACTCTCTTCTGGTATGTTTTCCCGTACATTTCACTGCACTATTTGACCTTTTGTGTTCAGGAGTGTTCTCCCTGTTCAGTTGTGGTGGAGCTGTGGCCTCTGCGGATGGTCCTCGGAGGACTTTCAAAGAGTCGGAGCCACATGATTTATTTTCATGCAGGTTGCAGTGGGAGAGCAATGTCAGGTGGATGGTTTACTCCATTCCTTTGGACTGAAACACTGTATAAAACACCGCATTCTCATTCTCAACTCGTTGCACACGGGGGGGGTGCTAGCTTGAATGGCACCCTCTGCGAGACACCCCTTTGTCACCCCCCTGGGTCACAATATTTTTCTCAGGAGTTGACGTCCTCCACATACAGGTCTGTCATTGTGGTACTTTTACAATAACATATCACCCACCCTCATTTTTTTCAGGCATGGGGGGGGCAGGAGGCTGGTGCTGCTGTTAGTGGGACTTTGCTCAAAAAAAGTTAAGAAACACTGCATTACACAATAGAAAACCATTTTACATAGTGATTTTTTTTATAAGGGGGCGTGTGGTCATTAGAGTAGAGTGTGATGTGTTAGAGTATTAAGTGTTACATTCATGATATTATTTTTTGTTTAAAAATGATTTATAGTTTGTGCTTTAAAAATGAAATGTTGCCTCATGTACCTTTTAAAAAAGAATATCCATTTTATTTAAGAGTTTGTTATGTAAAGGTCATAAAAGGGTAATTCATTCATTTTCTGAACCCCCTTTATCCTCACTAGGGTCACGGGGGTCGCTTGGCGCCTATCCCAGCTACATACGGGCGAAGGCGGGGTTCACCCTGGACATTTCGCCAGTTCATCGCAGGGCTGAACATATAGCGACAAACAAACACACGGAATGACAAAAAAAAGCAAAAAATACAAAAAAAAAAAAAAACACACAATTTTCAATTCAATTCAGTTCAAGTTTATTTGCAGAGCCCTTTAACATAACAGGTTTGTCTCCCAGGGCTTTACAGAGTTAGTTGGATATAAACAAACAGTCAAATAAACGGCAGATGAAGGAAATGGATCAATGTCCCGGGCATCCTCCGTCCTTAGACTTGCCTTCTCGGCAAAGAAAAACTCCAAAAACCCAGAGGGAAAAGAGAAACCTGAGGGAGAACCACAGTGAAGGACAGATCCACTCCATGGACGGACAGACTGTAGATGCACCAGGACCAATGGGTCATGATAAGAGGGTTCTGGAAGAGGGCGCAAAGAGATGCAAACCAATTACAGACTCTTTGTTTCAGAAAAAACTGGACTCTGTATTCAGTTTATGGCGCTGACGTTGTCACAGTGGGTTTTTTTGTTTGTTTTTTTGGACTACTTCGTTGGAGTTTGTCGGAGAACGAGAGAAAATAAAGCTTCATAAAAGCATCGATATGAAACTTGGCCGTTTATTAAACCAATGCAGCTACAGGATGCGTTCACATATCTATACGTTTCATGTCACGTTCGTACTCTTTCATCATTTTTGTCTTCTTTCATCATGTTCATTGTACGTTGTCATTTTCATCTTGTTGCATCAGGTCTTAGTTTGTCTTTTACATCTGATGCCTCTGCTTTCTATTTTACATGGTATTTTCCAGAAAATACTTTTCTTTGGTTTTAATCAGGAAAATAATTCACATATCATAGATAGAGCTGAAGCCCCGCCCCTTCTGTTGTGCCCAGTGGGACCAAAACATGGATGACGGTCAATGATGAGAATGGAATTGTGCCACTATTTACACATACGATGTTTGTACGAGTCAAGAAAAAAAGCAGTTTGTGGTAAAGATAGTGAAGAAATATCTAGTTCTATTGACTCCATCTGTAGTCGTATGTGATACATGCCACAAAATGACACTAACGTCATATATTTCATGTTATTCTTTGAGAGTTTGGCGAAAAAAAATGTTAAAAGTATGACAACCTGAGACTTTAATAGCTCTGTTAAACATCATATACGTTAAATGTTGACATAATCCGAACAGGATCAATAATTTATTCCTCTATCTTCATTGATCACCATTCAGATTTTTTCTAAAATTTGGTCCCATTGGGCACATCGGAGTGGGTGGGGCTTCAATTATGTATTAATTCAACTCTTAGTGACCTAGAGCTGTTTTTGCGGTGACTTCCAAATGGATTTGTATCTGCATTTGACGCTTCTGAAGTTATTTATCACCATTTATTATAATATTATTCTCTGCATTTTTTTGGGTGAAAATCAGGTATTTATCATCGGGGGGGGGAGGGGGGGGCTGCGGTCCTCGAGGGCTGGTATCCTGCATGTTTTAGATACTTCACACCTATTATACACCTGGAAGCCATTACATCGTTGTCAGGCTTCTGCAGAGCTTGATGATGAGCTGATCATTAATTAAATCAGGTGTACTGGAAGAGGGAAATATCTCAAACATGCAGAATACCGGCCCCCGTGGACCAGAGCTGCCCACCCCTGATGTAGACGTTCATAAAAGCACAGAGTGAATTCAACGGTTATTATATCAAAATGGAGAAAAACTGAAGAGGGTGAATTTTTCAGCAAAATTTATCATGAACTGAACATAAACACAAGTGTGTCCATCCACTGTCATTGATCCAACTCCATGGGTTTTACTGTTGAATCAGTGTTGTAAAAGATTCCAGTGTTTCCACGGTAACTACGGAGCCTCTGTACGTCCAAATGGGTCATATCCAATGACCGCGAAGAGATGAAAAACTGCATTTTACGCCAATTATTTTTATATATCGATTGAACTAGTGGATCAACGGGTATTGAACACTGTGTCAGTCGATGCCTTTGGTCGCTGGTGGATGTTCAGGTCTTTGAGGGTCTAGGAGCCTGCAGCCTCCTGATTCTGGTCTGCAGGTCTATTCAACTCAAAGCTGATGGAGGTTTTTATCTCCATGGAGTTTATCTCCAGCAGCCCTCGACTCTAGCCTTTGTGAACTGTCATGAGTGGAAGTCAGAGCTGTTGACATTCCCACTCATGGGTCAGTGCTGGGTCACTGTGACTGATGCAGCATGAAGAAATTCATAAAGAAACACCGACCAATGGACCGCTCTGACAAAAACAAACAAATGAAAAGCCTCACATGGGCAGCCTCGCCTCCTCTGTGTGTTTTAATAAGCATGTCTGAGAGGGTCGCTTTCATTTCAGCGCCGTCTCTCATCCTGTGGCCTGAGGTTTTCACATAAATCCAGTCGAGAGCTCGCCAGTGTTTTTAAAGTGCCACTTCATGGTTCACTGTGGCCTTAATGCTCGAGTTACGACCACATACATCTACACAGATATTTTCCCATCTGTGTGCCCGATAGCCTGCCTTTAAACTTCTACAACTCGACCTGATCACAAAGAGTTTGTGTGATACAAGTGTTTCCCAGTTCTCTGTCTGTATTTGCATTTAAATGAATTCAGTTTGTCAGATGTGGTTTAAGGAAACAGGAAATGAAACAAGTGTCAGTGGAAACATGTCCACTTGGCACATTGATTGTTTTGGGGGATTTAGGAAGTCCTGCAACAGAAGGGCCTCACCAGGGTCTGGACTGTTGGTGGGCCACTTCAGGACCCGGCCTCTTTTACTACAAACCCCTCAGCCTTCCCTGAAAAAGACGTGGTCTGGATGGAACACATGTAATCTAAGACCTGTAGATACCGTTCACATTGATGGTGTCTTTCCAGGTGTTCAAGCTGCCCATTCTATATACACTAATGCAGCCCCATACCATCACAGATGAGCGCTCATAATCCCTCTACTCTTCAGCCCAGAGGACCCAGGATCCATCCTCTCTTTCTGATTGGTCTGACCTCAGATCAGTTTTCCACTTCATTTCATTCCATTTTAATGAGCTTCCGTCCAGAGAAGATGGCAGCATTTCTGGACCATGTTCATGTATGACTTCTTCTTTACATGATAGTGCTTTAAATTGCATTTGTAGACGTCATGGATGATAAGTTCTGGAAGTGTTCCTGAGCAACATCCTCTGATTTCCATTATAGATTCATGCCTGGTTTTATTTAATACAGTGCAGCCTGAGGACCTGAAAATCACCCACATCCCAGATGGATCTTCCGCCTTGTCTCTTGTGATTTTATTATTTTCTGTACATGATGAGATATTGCTCCACATTTTGTAGACTCAGTTTTTCTCAGATTGGTGAACCTCTGTCCATCTGTAATTCTGACAAACTGCCTCTAAGATGCTCTTTTTATGCCCAATCATATCACAGATCTATTGCCAATTAACCTCATTAGTTGCTAATAGTGCTGCCGCGATTAGTCGACTTAGTCGATGTAATCAACCATGAAAATTAGTCGACGGCAATTTTTTAGTCAACGAGTTGTTTTATCATTGATCGCCTATTTTTGGCCACAGTACCTGGGGAATCCATGTCGGCATTGGTGCCTGCAATACCTCAGAGAGAGAGAGAGAGAGAGAGAGAGAGAGAGAGAGAGAGAGAGAGAGAGAGACCCCTCTTATAAGTGCCTTAAGTTTCACCCCCCCAGTCCGCAGATCTGTGCACACCCGTTCATTCTCTCTCAGTCTCTTACGTGGAAAACATCCCACTTTGTAATTTTTTGTTTGCTAATTTTTAAGTTACTTATATTGTTTACATTTACCATGGTACAAATGACATGTTATGTTTTGGCCCTTGAGTTGTATTGAAAATTCAACAAAATAACAAACACTTGATTTTTTTTTTCTTTAAATTAATCGTTTCGATTTGTCGACTAGTCAAAAATTAGGCGAAAGATTAGTTAGTGGCAGCAGAAGTTGCTAAATGTTCTTCCAATTCTCTAGTTTTGGTACCACCTACTTTTCTGGTGACTTTTTGTTCCCATCCCAACTTTTGGGGTTGGGGGCACATGTTGTTGTCATCATATTCTAAATTACCTTACATGATAGAGCATATATTTGCACATTTTTCCATCTATGTGCCAGATACCCTGACTTAAACTTCTACAACTTAAGTGATTGCAGAATGTTTGTGTGATACAACTCTTTATCCTGTTCTGTTTCTATTTGCATATAAATTCAGCTTTTCAGATGTGGGATAAGGAAACAGGGAACGAGCCATGTCTAAATGAAAACATTTCCGTTTGGGACATTTATTGTTTTTGGGGATTGAAGCGGACTCACCAGTGTCTGAATTACAGTTACTGAAACTCTTTTGTTGGTTGAGAACAATGGTTGTCACCGGAGATGTGCTGTGGTTTGCTTCTTTTGTGCAGGAGTTTGTTTGCTTTGGTCTGAGTCACTTGAACCACCTGCAGCCGTTATGACGACTCCAGCTGGTATTTCAACTACTGTCAAAGTCAACAGTCCTGCCATGGTTGTCACATCCTTCACAGATCAGATAAAAGTCCTTCCTAGAACACATCATTTATTCATTAAACAGTCCAACAAAAGCAGAAGGTTCCACTGTGGAAATCAGTAGTTCTGTTTCCCCTTGGCACACAATAGTCGTATTGAATAGAAAATTAATAAATGCATTTCCAAGGACAATAATCAAGGTGAAGCATCGTTTATCTGTTCTGCTGCAACAAGAAATGAACTTACCTTAAAATTACCACAAATGTAGATATTTTTTAAAATCCAATTAAAAACATTTCTATTGGCATGTGCCTGATTGAAATCTTAATTAATTCTTATATCATCGTTTGATGTCTCTTTATTGAGATTTGATCTATTCTCTGCTTTCTTCTATGATGTTCCTGATGTTATTTTCCTCTAGATACGTTCCATTTATTCATTTATCATCTCACTGAGCTGTCTTTGTGTATGACTTTCTCTACATAATTCAAATGAACCTACCTCGTCTTGTCTAATAAGATTATCTGATAATTAGATTTGATGTGTTTTGCTCTGGTGAAGCGTTCGGCTCTTTTTTTTTTTAATTCTTCACTGAGATTTTATTTGTGGTTGTGGTCGGGTCTTTTTTGTTCAGCAGCAGAGGATTGTGGGTAGTTAAACAGTACTAACGACACCAAGGAACTATGGATACATCCTTGAAAATTCTATGACGAAAAAAACTCAAAAGACTCAGTCGTCTGTAGAATCCTGGATGCTGGAATGGCCCTGCAGTGAAATCTGATGATGTAGTGTTATGTAAATTAGTTTAAGGGATGTTTGGAAAAGAGGAAGATGAGGGGTTAGACTCACCAAGCCAATACTAACACACTGAAAACTAACATCACACTGCTAATAAATCCCGTAGCCACCAGGTAAATGCTACTTCATTAACGTTATGGAATTTTATTTGTAGTCGTTCTGCTGTTTACATCCAGGGAAACGCACAAAATCATGATAAATATTATGTACAAGGGGATTTGGAGCTGGATATCGAGGTTTTACTTCTACATTTTTGTCTAAATTAGGCTCCAAAGATATATGGCCAGGTTTATCATTGAGGATAAAATATAATTTGGGATAAAATAGAGTTTTTCACAACACGATCCATGTGTCAAGGTCCTCTCAAAACTCTGCGCTCATGTCCAAATATCCAGCAGTGGAATGTGCAGCGGCCAGATGTGAAGTGCATGTGTCATTACATACACTCAGTTTGATGTAAATAACCACCATATGGCGTTCCCCAGGGTTCAGATAGCATCTGCCTAAATGTTAACATGCACGCTAGTATTAAAAACAGTGGTGGTTTCTAATTAGCTGGCAAATTAGCAGACTAGCTGACAGCGTATGTAACGCAGTACAAAATAGTTCCTAATACTGGCTAATGTAGCTAAGTCATGCTAACAGTAAAAGGTTAATTAATTACAGCTAAACATAATGACACATTTTAAAGGTTATAGGTTAACTCGCTTTATTATCCATATGGGGTAATTCAGTCTCTGCATCCCACCCATCAGTGTATCAGGCAGTGAGCCGTGCACCTGTGATTTACACGATTCATTTTCAAAAAGCACAAGGAAATCAGTATATTGTTCTCTTACTTTGTCACAGGTATTACCAGGTGGAAATGCAAGCGACTGGACTATCACAGTGTTTCTACCCCACGTAAAGACCCAGTGTAAGCGCAAATTTGTTTTCAGCTGGGAATACCGTACCCCCAAGAATACCGTACCTGAAGAATACCGTACCCCAAGAATACTGTACCCCTAAGAATACCGTACCTCCAAGAATACCGTAACCCTAAGAATATTGTACCCCCAAGAATACCGTACCCCAGGAATACCGTACCCCAGGAATACCGTACCTCCAAGAATACCGTACCCCCAAGAATACCATACCCCCAGGAATACCGTACCCCATGAATACCGTACCTCCAAGAATACCGTACCCCCAAGAAGACCGTA
>JAPQRP010049630.1:0-12592 GCA_037367295.1 Apogon hyalosoma | reverse complement strand
GCCCTTCCCCCCACTTTGCCAATCCTAAGCTCTCCCCCTGCCTCCTCTTCCTGTTTATTTCTCTTTCTTTCTCTCTCTCTTTTCTTCTGTTTCCTCAGGCAAGAGTTTGGGAGGATGCCTAGCCTCAAACAAAACGCTGGCACTGTGGTCAGAGAGATACTGTCCTCTGAACTAGTGTGCTTAATATTACCATCCCTCTGTGGATGTGTTGTAAAATTGTGATGCGTGTTGGCTCTAACATCAAAAATACTCTAAAACCCTTGGGTGATTTTCTGCGGTGCGGCATTCTGTTGCTCAAAATGGCTTAACTCACGTAATTAACTGTGCAAGCATATCTAAAACACACACATCCACTCTTACTAATATGTCCAGCAAAAAGCAGAAGTGGCAAGAGAAGGTAAACATGTTGTAACCCGAAGCTCGGTACGTAAACCCTGAGGGAACAGCTGTGGTTCCAGGGAGTCTCCCATCAGCCCCTTCACTGGGCAAGGAGCAGCCACAGGAGACACCTAAATAAGAGGTCTACGCAGCCGGGGGGGTGGGGGTGGGGGGGGTCGTCTGTAATGCTGGTATAAGTAAGTATATGAGTCAAAGAGGTTTGGAAATAGACCTCAAATGATCAAGTAACAACCATCACCAGCTCTTTTAAAAACCTCACATTTGGAAAATAAGACCCCCCCCCCATCCTGTGCCTTGCTCAAAAATTACATTACACACCCAAGTGCAAGTCAGTTTCTGATTTTCTTTTTTCTCAGGCACTTATCAAGATGTAGATATTTATGCTCTTGCAGCTCAGCATGACTCATGTGTTGTGATACTAGCAGATGCACATCCAGACAACCAGACAGGAGGGTCGGGTTGTGCGTGTCTGTCTGCGATCTACTGACGTACAACAGCGTCTGGCTAGGGTCAGGGGGATGAGGAAGTGGCTTGTGGGTCCTTGCTGGTTGAGTAAACATCAGTCAGGACAGTGAGACTGAGAATGGGCCAGTGAACTCATATCCTGAAGCTACATGTGGCAGGATACATACAGATACATGTTGACACTTAATGAGTAGTAGAAAGAGGGGTTGTTATAGTAACTTTCAGAGAAACCGGTCTGACTGCTGAGACCTCTGAAGCATAACTGTATTTTGTCTGCTGAATGTGTGTGTGGTTGGAGGCTGCTCTGGGATGTTTTTACAGCCCAAAAATTGATCTGCGGTTTTGGATGCGTGATTCGACTGCAGCCTCTTTAATTGCTATTTTTTGCTCTGTGGTGTGGTTGTGCAATTAATTGTGTTGTGTGTGCATGTGTACATGTTCATGCATGAATACACCCATACTTGTTTTTCTGCTTTTTGCCATCTCTCACTTCTCGCTATCACACGGTCTGACAGTCAGTACAAAAACTTTCACTCAATAATTGTGTCACTGTTTGCCTGTTCTCATTTCTGTCTGCTCCTGTCAGCTGGTGATTGCGCTCATTTAGTGCAGACACTTGTCCCTGAACCATCCAAGTGCTTTAGACTGCCATCCTCTTGATAGATCTGGGAGCAATGTGCCTGTGAGTGTTCTTCATGGGAGCCATTGGCCTCTGGCGAAAGGAGGGATTAGGTAGCGAAGGAGAGCTGGCGGATGCTGACAGATAAATTGCTCCTCAGTCAGAGAGGGCTAGAGGGGACGCTAAGGTCCCCAGAGGATGGCTGACATTAGCCGGCCCGCCATTTGAGACACTGCAATAATGACAGTCACAATGGCAGGAAGACTGCTCCAGCCTGCATAGGGCAAGGAGCGGAGTTAGGTTTCATCCCCATGTTTTTTTAAGAGAGACGACTCCTGGTGCTTTCGATAGGAGGTGTTGAAAGCAGGGTTGAATATCGCCTGCGTGTATGTGTGTGTGTGTCTGCAGCCACACAGTGTTTGTGGCTTTATCTCTTCACTGTTCCAGTGAGGGCACGGCACTCTCTCCTTTCAGCACTTGTGGAAGGGGGAGGAGTGGCGCTGCACTGGAAATAAAAACATATGAGGCCGGCTTTGGATATTTGCTTTTCACTCACCGGTCAGTGATGATTTTTGTTGAAGGCGCTGTCCAATTGTGTTTTTCTATACTATCTGACACACAGTGTTTGTATTTTTTCCTTCACTCCTTGCCTCCTCCCTGATGTGACTAATCCAGTGTCTTGCTATTGAGCCTGGTCTGTCTGTTTGCTCACGAGATAAGACAGAGCTTCTGAGCAGCTGGCTTGACAGACGCACGCATGGGACGATGATAAAGCACATCAGGCCAGTGCTGGAGTGACGACACTGAGCATCTGGCTAGACTCTTCCTCTCTATCGCCTGCTATATTTGGAGCTCATTTTGACAGTTGGTGGCATGACTCATGACTAAGTTGCGACAGGCCTATGCACACCTCCTTTTCTCACTCTCTTTATCTTTGTCACTGTTTGTCTTGATGTCATTCTCTTGATAGAGTAAAGGGGCAAAAGGCCACAGTCACAAAAGCATTCCCTTTCTGTTTATGAAGATTAATTGCTTCACATGTAGCTTATAGTAAACACACAAGCTTCTTACTGATAAGTCCCACAGTTTACTGGGCTTAAACTTTTACTCTCTAACTCTAAGCATCATTAAGTTTTATTACATACTGATATGCAGTATACACATACTTGCACATATGCAATATTTGCCTTAGAGTTCTTTAATTACTGAGATGTAACTGACTGCAGTCTCTCTGTAATTGGGTGTGAGATTTACGATACCAATCATCATACATATACAGGACTGGAGTGATCTCATCCAATCTGTGCTGAATGTAAATATTGCCCATGTTTATATGCAGCAGATATTACACTATTATAGTTCCTTATCAAAACACCCTCAGGCAAGGTTTTGATAGGCTACACAAAAGAAAACTGGTTTTAACAAGATCCTTAGCTTTTCATTGAGTTTATTTACCTCTCCATTATTCTTTTGAACAAAAAGTGAGCGAGTAGTATGATAGATAGACACAATCCGACTGGAACCTGGCAAAGCTTATGCAACACCCTGCAATGTTCACCACAAATTGATAAGAGTATAAAGACTCAGAAGTTTATCTTAGTGGCAATTCTTGCCTGGTAACTGGTTCAGTGTTTGGACAACACTTTAACAGTCGTATAAATGTGGCTTATCTAATCATTGTTTTTAGATATTCTGGCTTTCCCAAACCATAGCAGAATGATGCCAAGAAAAGATGCCACAGAAAAAAAATCTCTGTCTCCATTGTTGTGTTTCGTTTCCAACCCCTAAAAATAAAGTCTAAAAATAAAACGGCACTATCAGGCGTGATGGAGTCTGCCTTTCGTCTGCAGATGAACTGTTGGTGCACCGAGCTGGGCTACTGTACCTCTCTCGTGCAGATATGTGTTTTCCAGAGGCTCCCTGTCTCTCATCAAGAGCTCCATAATCCCATTTGGTGCAATTATCTTATTTCAGCTTCTCTATGGCAGAGATAACATTATCCTCCTAATCGCGCACAATCCAATTGGCTCGCAAACCTGACACAGTCTCCTCCTGAGTGTCCGCTGCTTGTCTGTGCCAGAAAGATTAGAAAAAGTGTGACCTTATGATGAATGTGTTTATGGCTTGGAATGTCTGAAGGGAAGCCTAGATTCTGTAGGGATCCTGCACCCAGGGAGGCCTCTCTAATAAGTATTGTTGAGGACAGAAGGAGACTGTTGTGAAAATACGAGCGTTGTTCCGGTGTCTGGTTTTGTCTTCCCTTCTCTCAGTTGCGCCTCTTCGCTTTGTTTACTGTCAATCAGCATCGATTACAACCAGCATAAACTAAAGCCGACAATGAAACAGTTTCCAGGAATGTATTTTGTAATGAAGTCACCGTCTTCTTGCTCTACTGACATACATTTCGTCTTTATTTGTCATTGCAGTATCATCGAAACCAAAGGAACCAGGGGCCGCTGTGGTGGCGCCTGGCTGCAGCTCTGCTCAGTCTTCTGTTTGACAGAGGATTCATCGCTGGAGGAGGTGGAGCAGGACAGAGGTGAGAGAGTCTCTCCCTCCCGTCCCTTTTCTTCATCTCTTTGAGGAACTGGACTCCAAATGGCACTGTCAAATCTAACACGGGTCTGTTTCGGGGAAAAAAAAGACAAAGAGAGACAAAAGGTCACCGCGGGACGGAGACAACCAACTTTTATACAAGGTCGTGTGTTTTTCTTTCCAAGAAGATGCCATGATGTTCCGAGATTCCTCCACAGGACAATGTTCATATTTTGGTATACATGTGGTGTAGTAGTTTTGTACAGTACATTGTTCTAAATTTTTTGCACTTCAACATGTATCCATCTTTAATGACCTCTGCAGACCCTGGGAATGCCTTATTCAATGTCTTCTGCCAGAATGAGTATTGAGCAAATTTTACAGGCAAGACAAGAAGGTCAGGAAATGAAAGGAATTGTGACGTTGAGGTTTTCTTTTGTGAAGTTTCCCAGGTGACCAGTCAAGTTGATTTACTAATTTCCAAAGAGACAACTTCTCAGAACAAAGCATTTTGCACCTCACCTCAGTGGAACATTCACCTTTTTTTTTTTTTTTTGTCCTTTTTTTTTTTTAAATCCATATTTGTCGTTAATGTTTTCTTTTCCCTTAATTTTCATGGTATGGCAGTAAGTGTAAACATCTCTCACTGTCAGTCATAATACTGGGAACATAGTAAAATTATGCCCATAAAAAAAATCCGCACACTAAGACATGACATCTATGTATACGTAAGTGTTTTGACAGTAGCCCATTTTTCAGTCTCGTGCGACAAGTCAAACACGTCATCAGGACTTTCTGATTGCCTAGGAAGTATCAGGGTGGAGTTTGATGTACTGAGCAACACTTACTGGTCAAACAAGCCTGGTGACTGTAGCAGACTTGTATACAATAGCACAGTAAACTGGTTGAGGACAACATCAGTGGAAACTATCATGGAATCAGATGTTATTGACCTTAAATAAATATCAAAAAGAACTGAGTAAATATCAGTACATGTCAGCTAATGTAATGCTAATTAGGTAGTACAGCTACTAATCGACTGATTACCTGAGACATGATACTAGGATTAAAATTATGGTGTGCTGATTTTTGCATGAGTTTGGAAGAGTTTTGAAGATATAGCACCTGTGCACTAACTAAAAAAAATAGGCTGAAGTTCATTGTCTTATACAAATCAAAGTAAGCATTTCTTTACAGAAATTGTATTAAGAGTTTTAGTAAAAAGTCCTCAGTATAAATTTTAATTTGAGCGAGAGCACCAGATACTGCTCCTCTAGTTTAATCTTGTTCCCACTTTCATTCTCCAGTATGAAGTGTCCCTGTGAGTTAGATGTGTTCTTTTCATGTGATTGTTTTCAGACCTTCATGCCCTTGAAGTGGAGCTCTGGATCCACTGTTTTTGCACTAGACTACACCCTTCAAGAGTTCAGATTGTTACCGAGTTAACCTCTGTCTTGTATGAAGGTTTTCAGTTATGTCTTATTTTTTTTCTAACGCAACATTTCAGATACTTTTTGACAAATAATCAATGCAAAGACCTCACTGAACACAGTCTGGATTGGAAATGGGTTGTGGAAATGTCATGTACCATACAATGGAGCAATGTTCCTGGATTGAAAGGTTTCAAAGACCTGGTTTTCTTTATTCAGCCCTTATGTGTTCTGAACACCAAACCAATACTACATAATCAATCTGTGAAACAGAATCTCCACCTCTCAGGCTACAGTTATATGATTTTACATCATTTTTTATATTCTGTCGGGAGATCTTGTATTGTCTTTGGTGCTCAGATAAAGATTTGGGACTTTTTTTTGGTATATATAATCACCACTGACTTTGAAATGACACAAAAGTGAAAAAGACTGTAATTGTTGAAATATGAATATGTTTAAAGACACTGTTGAAGATGCTGTTTGTTTAGTTTTCCATTGCTGAACCCAAGCCAACGTTTGGACCCAAGGAGCAGTACATATCAGGGGTCTGTAATTACTTGCTCCTTACAATGTGTCATGTTTATCACTGCGTAATTAGGGTTTCCTCTCATTATCTGAAGATGTCTCAGGGACAGACTGTGGGCTACTGGTAACCTTGAGAATCTGTTACATGGTTAGAGGAAGAGCAGTGTTGTTACCCATTTATTTATGATGAAATCTCCTGAGGTTCATTCAGATTTCTTTACATTTCCACTTCAGTTCAAATTTCCTCAGCCAATTCATCAGTGTACACATAAAGGTACAGTTAGACGGAGGAGTCTGAGGCTGACTCGCTGGCTGTGGTGGTGACAGGGGCTACTGAGCATGTAGAAGTAGGCGTGAGGTGCACTGAATGTGGTTGTGGTTATAGTTTCCTGCGGATCCTGAACGCTGAGCCAGTCCTTGTAGCGCCCTGTCTCACCATTTGCTCTTGACGTCCTCTTTGTGCTGCTCCTTCATTACATGGGTGTCGTTCATTGGTTCATTTTCATTGTAACTTATTTTTTTTCCTTCTTATTTATTTTTGTGTATTCACCCATTTCTACTGTATACACTCGTGTGTGCAATGTTGTTTTCCTTTTTTTTTTTTTCTGGGTTCAGTCTTACACTTGTACATGCTTTGACTTTGTGCAGTGCGGGTTAGCCTGCACTGTGCTTGGCATTTCTTCACGTGATACTCAACCCAGTCCTTTCAGTATTACTCATCTCCTGTGGCTGTAAGTGGTTTGTAGTGTGACCCTTCACTAAAGACAGCAGTTAACCTCATAATGGTTACCAGTGGATGTCATTGGTGACTTGTTTTTCACCATAGAACTGCACATTCTATGCAGCTATTGTAACGCCAAAATGTACTACCTCCAACTGAGCTTCACAACTTTGAAAGAGAACAAGAGTGTGCCATGGAAGTAGTGCATTATTAGTTTGTGTTTGATGGGACTGGATCATACAGTAGTAGACTACACTGCAAGAGAAGTTTCTCTCATACTTGAAAACTTCTATTAAAATTCATTGTAACCACCATGCTGTCAAGAAATACGAACCACTTGCAGTCACCTTTAAGGCTTCAGGAGTGGGTGTATTAAAAAGCGGTTATTGAGGTGAGTATTACTGAAAGGTTGTTATTTTCCAGGGACTGGCCCAATCAATTCAAATATTTTCATTATTTACCAGTCATGGTAGATCTACTATGTGTGGTTTAGAAAAGCAGTAGCTTTGATGCAGTTTTGGCATTTAACCTTTCAATACGATGTGATCTTGCCTTTACAATTAATGAGTCATCACCCATTCCACCCACCGCTAATGATAACAGATGACATTTAAGATGTTTCAGAACACACAGAGGTGTTGCCTTCATTTTCTTTTTTATGTCATGCGTGTGTTTGTTTAAATTCCGTAGTTTTGATCATTATGTTGTAATCAACATGCACTGGAAAGTACTTTGTTTCTGTAGATCCCATGGGTCCCTTATCTGTTGTGTGTTAATGTATAGTATATACTCTGGATTGTTTTCTTAGGCTGTTCTTGCCATGTGTCAGCCGTATATCTGTGCATTGACCCAGTAGTCTGGGGAAGGATGGCCTGTTTGATTTATTTGAAAGGGAAACAAGCCACCATGGTGCCCTGTGTAATTTGTTAGAATGAGGTTCCCATGATGCACTCACTGAATTGTAAGTGAGTGCAGAGAATCCCTGGAGTGGGACATGTATTTTATGGAAACCGTCAGTGTCTTGAATTTTGTAGTCCACTTTATATAAATTTGAAGTTTTAAGGAAGGTTTTGATTTTGGATTTTTTAATAACATTTCTTCTTCATGATCTTAATGTTTTAAAAATGTATTTTCATAAAAAATGGTCTGCTTTTATAAGGACAGTTCAGTACAATAATTTTAATACAAGTAGATCTTTTTAAAGTCCATGAGATCAAGGGCATTTTGTAATGAAAGATGCATTCCCTGTACATCTCAATGTGGTGTATAAACAACCAACCAAACCAAAAGAATTAATTGTTGGCTCATGAGCCTTTAGCTCTAAAATACTTGCCCTTCTTTAGACTACAGACAAAGTGTACATGTGTTTCTAAAACCCTGGAATATGCCTTTAACTGCTCAGTTTCAACAAAGTCTTGATTATCACACACTCTCTGTATACCAAGAAATGAGACCCAGCGAAAATGTAGCATTTTTGTAAACATTGACTGTGTGTTTTCGAGACTCTACTGTGCACTCATTTTTGTGTTTATATATATTTTTTGGTTGTTGATATAATATGGAAGTAAAGACAATTTGTAATGTAGTGCAATATGCTGTACATAAGGAGCTTTGCTCTACAAATCTTTTTTTTTTCTGGATTTCTTGTTGTTTATTGGTACTTTTTCAATAAAAGTTTATTGAAGGTGTCAAGTTTCCTCAATTTGAAGTTTTGTTTTTTTTTCCCAGCAGTGTTTTAGTATGTCAGCTGATAAAAAACATGAGCAACCCCAGGCTCTTCTTCAGAAAAATACCCAATTTTCATTAATGTACATGTCAAATTGGATAAATAACAGGACATAACATGTGAAATTCCACCTTTATAGATGGTTGTGTACTCAATAGATGAGGAACAGCAGATACAGAAATGTTTCTCTTGCTCCTCTTTTCACTGAACTAGATTAGAAAATGTGCCTGTTCTCATGCAAAAAACCTACAGAAGAGAATTAATTCCCTCTTTTGCTTCACTCCCACTCCTTTGAGCCTGAGCTTTTATTTTAAGGAGTTGTGTGCCGTGAATTCAAGCCACTGATGGATTAGCCAAGTGTCTGAGACTAGCCAGGCATTTGAAGCTGGCCAGGCGTTTGGCAGAGACTGTGCCCGTCACATCCCTCCTGCTGGTAGGTCATTAATTTAGCGAGAGCAACAAGCCTTCCAAAACCTCTCTAATAACTCGCTGTCTGCACTCCGCACACACATCCGAGCGCTGCATGACAACTGAATGGTCCTGGAGAGAGCAAAACAACTGAACGATCCTGTAGAGCAAATGAGAAAAGTTACCTAACACTGCATTACTGTCACTTCCTAAAAGGTTAAGACCGGTGTTGCTGAGCCTGCAGATTAGTTACACCGCAGCATTAATTCCCTCTGGGCATGAGAGTGATTGATTGTGCCTGACACATATAAACATTAAAGTTAGTGTGTGTTGCTCGACTGTGTGGAGCACAAAAAGCCTTCGTTTCACACTCAGTAGAAACTTTCGGTAAATCTTTACGGAAGGTTTGCTTTTATCTATCCAGCATAAAGTTTTATGTTCTAGTAACATTAATCACACACAAGATTCTGTTGCTCTTTCCTTCTATCGACTAGACATGTCAAAGATGTACAGTGTCTCACAGTCACCTCCCTCCGGGCTGACACGTGGCATTTCTTTTGTCATACATGCCAGGTATGGTTTCATGCTTCACTGACACCTGACTCACCTGTTTGGCTGCTTGCAGCAAAAGAACTCCCTTGTCTGCGGCCCCCCGACACAAACACATGCACACAATGACAGCATGTCAGAGGATGTGGTTGAAACAGAACAACAGCTCCTACCCTAGTCACGGTTGGCTTGGTGTACACAACTGTTCACCGCTCCCCTCTTAATCCTATGTCTTCGGTTTTTAAGTGAAGGAATTTCAAGCCTTAATAAGAACCAATTAACAATGCTATTTATACAACTGTCAAAACATATGAAGATCATGTGACCAGAGATCCCGATGTCGTCTCGGTAGAGGTGTTTGCTTACTTTTGCGTAAGTCACAGCGATATTATATCCTAATTTTTACACCTAAAGCAGCAGTGTGCCAAGGATGTCCCCTGTCTCGCTTACTGTTTACCTCAGTGTCAGGGCTCCTATGGTCCTCTATTCTTGGCTCGGCCCTCTAATGGGGAGAGCATTGGCTTTCCCTGGCTCAAACAATGGCTCCTCTGTTCCCTTGGCCTGGCCGCCCGCTGAAAGAGACACCCATTAGAGAAGCGTCTATCTCTGGGGTCAGGCCCAGGGGTCACGCACAAGTACAGCTCTTGTTTATGTCTGCAAAGCCAATCAAAACACTGCAGCCTACGTTGTTAACTCCTACTTGCCAAGCTCTGTGGTAAAGTTCAACAGACTGAAGAAGAGTTTGGGCTTGAAGTAAAGTTACAGACTGAAACAAATGTAGTGTCAGCTTCATTTTGTCCATCTTATTGTGAGCAAAAGTTGAGTGTTATGTCACTAAGTTGATAGTCATGGCGTGAGAGCGAAAAACAGCAAATTAGATCGCATCAGCCATTCAGAAAGTATTAGAAATGTAACAGTCGTGTGAAAGCTTTTATTACATCAGCGAGGAAGCTTGTAAATGAGTCAGATCCAACTCCCAAGTGATGTGCTGCATAATAGTGGTTCTTGTCCATAATCTGAATGAAAGGCTACAAATATCTGAGAGGAAAAATAAATGCAAACCCAAACTTAACCAGTGTTAATGTATGCATGTTAGATTTGTTGACAGTTATGTTCGATGCAAAAAATTGCCTCTCTGAGGTAAAAGGATTATCATTCAGTCAAACAATAAGGATAACATCTGCTGTCCTGAAGCACCTACCCCCCACCCACCCATTCAGTTGTGACAGGAACAATATACTGTGAACTTAAATGGTGGGACATGGCTGTGCAAAAACACTTATCTTCTTTCCTTGTCAAAACATGCTAAATCCTTTTAGATATGAACTATGAAATTGTTATAAAGTGCGACAGCTGTTATGAACTAGGAATACTTGACATGTAAAGTTTTGACATTAAAATAAACTCAGTTCCTAACTCAGTCACAGTCGAGGCAGTGTAACGTCACTGATTCTCAGATATATTTGAGCACTTTCCATTCTTCTCTTGGCTGTTTTTGCACACATCTGGTGCTCAGGCGGGCAGTTGTCATGGGAATAAGCAACTAAGCTAACAGTCCTGCGTGTTGCTGAGCATGGGGGACGATCGAGCTTCAGCTGGGCATGCCATGGGTGCAGCAACCCTCCAGTAACCCAACCCCCCCTCCCCTCTGTCATTGCCGTGACTGAATACAGCTGACCTCCTCTGGCAGAGACTACAGCCCCCTAACCCCCCACCAATTGCAGCCTGTACTATCACAGCTGGGAGGGGAGCATGCAAAAATCGATCTGTTAACACTTAGTAGCTGATAATCAAATAAACAGCCCAGATTTGGTGTTTGTATGTGAGACGGTAATGGCAACGGCATTTTCTCACTGTTCAGAATCATTCATTGTGTGCTGTCTCCATATTCTTCTTTAATCTGTGCTTTAAGCTGTGCTCTTTTCTTTACTTTCTCTATTAAAGGAGAGGTTGGGCAATCACTATACAGCCCTGTGAGTATGCTTTGTTTACCAAGAGCAACCCAGCAGAGCTCAGTGCTTTGTTGAGCAGCAGTCACTCCCGGCCTCACAGCTGTGACACACACACATGCACAAGTACATGCACACACCGAACAGAAATCTGACTCACAAACACTAGCAGTATCCTGTGGTCAAGGGGAGGGATTTAAATCCTCGGAGCACAGCGTATGAACCTGCTGAACTTGTCTTCTCCCCCGTCTCCTACTGACTATTGTTCTCTCTACTACGTTTTCCAACTTTATCACTTTTCAAAATCTTCATACTTATCCACCACCATTTGGACCAAATTAAAAGATACACCCTGTAAGCTTCCACGCAGCGAGCAGCTGTCTCTCCCCGTGTGTGAAAATCCATGCACTTGGCATGTAGCTGAGAAAGACACAAGCCTAGTCTAATTATGATGGGGAATGTCACTCAATAGACAGTACATAAACAAGTGGGGTCATTGTTGGGAACTAATTGGCAGGAAAAAGGTTCCTGTTGCAAGATAAAAATAAGCAGTCACTGTGGTTTCCTGAGGACACATGAGGAGCTCTGCGCGCTGGCACAGCCTGAGGTGTGCAGTAATGAGAGAAGAGCTCGCCTCATGCCCAGTTTCCAGACGCAGTGTCTTCGCAAGCAGGCAGCACGCATAAAGGGCTGGATAAAGCCTCCTAGCCATAAAACTGGGCCAGTTCAGTGGGTGCGTTTTTTACCGTGCAGGTTGGCAGGGCGCCACAGACGTCAGGCAGGCAGCCTGTCTTGTTAGCACATCTCACCTTGATAACAGGAGTGTGGAGAGAGGGATGAGGCCGTGGAAGAAAAACAACCAGCGCACCAGGGGTGGGGCTCAGGGACAATTGTGTGTGTGTGTGTGTGTGTGTGTGTGTGTGTGTGTGTATAGGTTTCTGTGCGTGTGTCAGCTCACGCAATGGACCTCCTCCAAACAGTAACAACTGCAAAAACATTGGGTAGAGTGTTAAACTCGGAGCAGTTTTTCCAGGCTCATGTTTCACAACAGAGGACCAGGTCCTCCCTCCCTCCCTTTCTCCCTCCTTCTCTCTCTCTCTGACTTTTTTTTGTTCTGTTGCTCGCCTCCCATCCCCCACTTCAGGGTTCTGCTTTGCCTTATTTTCTCTTGCTTATTGACTCTGTTTTTCGGCACTTCTATGCTATCTGTATTTCTATCACATACACAAACATGCAGACCTGCAGGCGGGGGGGGGGGGGGGG
>JAPQRP010049629.1:0-35140 GCA_037367295.1 Apogon hyalosoma | reverse complement strand
GTCTCAGTTTGTGAAACAGTTCCCATTTATAACAGGCTTTATATCATTTGTACATATATATACATGCATGTTTTCACTTTATGTCCATATGAAAATTTATTATATATTCCATCAGCATATGGGTTCAGTTCTGTTTCCTCAATCACCCTGTCTCTCTAGTCTGAAATCATCCAAAAAATAATATAAATGTGGGCAAAAAGGAAAAGGATGAGGAAATAGATATGGGTGTCTCTCCCAATCTGTCTTTCTTATAGACTTTTTCTTCTCTGTGACTCTTAAAGCTGTTGTTATTTTTGGCTCCTGACTCCCAAAGGGAAGTTCCACGGTCAGCAGCAGCCCACGACACAGTGTACGTCTGAGCTTTTATTCTGAAAAAGAAAAAAAAACAAAAAAAGTAAGTCAGTCTAACACAGAGTGGGAGCTTTTATTGTGAAGAGGAGGAGCTCCCAGACAGACTGAGGCTGACTCACACAGAGAGAGAGAGAGAGAGAGAGAGAGAGAGAGAGAGAGAGAGAGAGAGAGAGAGACAGAGAGCAATAAGTGACTGTGTCTGTCACCGTCTGGCTGCTCGGTGCTCTATATATGCTCCTCACACCTGGCAGACGTAGTTCACTCTCCTGTAGGGAAATATCAGGACAACTGCCTAACAAGACCGCAGCACTGAAGGTAAAACTTTACGCCTATTGCTCTGTTGCACTTCACTTTAAGTATGCAGTTATGAGAGAATGACAGTAATGGATAAAAGACAAAACTAAAGAAAAAGGAAACACTGTAGGAAACACTGTCACTACGTTATTTGGTCACATTATATAAGACAGTGCAAGAGTAAGATGAGGGGATTTTTTTTCTGGTTTACCATCTCGACATGTTAATATTTTATCATATGCTATCTTAGTGGGTATGTGGTTTTCTGTGAGAGGCTGAGTGAGACACCCATTCATTTGTTGGAGGCTCTAGAGGGGTAGTGAGTTCAAGAAAAAGCAACATCCCTGACAATGTAAAAAAAAAACAAAACTAAAAGAAAACAAAGAAAGTTTTCCTTCTGGTGTCGTCTCTGTGATGTGGAGCGTCTGCATTTATACGGTGAGGCTTGTTTGTTTGCAGAGCTCCTCGGTGGAGTCAGATGGATTAGAGGACACAATAGCGTCTGTTAGGTGAGAAAGCTCAGGCTATAAGTCTTAACATCAATTCCTTCTGAGCCACTCTTTCCCCTCTCTGGCTCTTCCTCCCCTCCTCTCCTGCTGCTAATCCCATTTGATGGCGATGTCTTTCCCACTCCAATCCAGAGAAGAATGTCTTCAGCATTCCTGCTTTAGAGAAAGAGGGAAAAAAAAACTCCCTGTCTCACTGGACAGAGAGACTGAGAGAGGTGGAGGAGTGGGGAGAAGTGATGGATGGAGGTATATAGAGAAAAGCGGGGCTCACTGATTGTGGAGAGCCCTCTTCACCTACACTTGGATATGAAATAGGAGCTTGTATAGAGAGAGCCAGAAGGGAGTTAAAGTAAAAGAAAGAGTAAAAAAAGTGGGGCAGGGCAGGGAGAAAGTGGGTGATCGGAGCAGCCGTGAACTGTTGGTGTGGCTTGAATAAGGAAAACGCTCTGTGCTGTGCTGAAAAGAGAGAGAGGGGGGGGAAGGAAAACAGTCTGGTTCTGTTTTATGTGGTGTGTGTGTGTGCAATTAGAGCCAAAGAGAAGAAGGAAAAGAAGGGGGGAGATGGATGGAGGGAGGGGGGTACAGAGGGAGGAGAGGGGTTTGAAAATACGTTAAGGACAAAGACTGAGGGTGAACATGTCAGGGAAGAAATAAAGAAGAGAGAGGAAAAGACGTGTATGTAGCAGCAGCAACTTAGACAAACTGTGAGATTATATTGAAATGTTATCAGAAACTTAGAGCTGCTTCTTTGCTCCCCATTGGTGAAAGTGGAGGGAGGGAGGAGATGAAGAGGAGGAGGAAGGAGTCAGGAAAGTGTTGTGTGTAAATGACAGAGACCAAAAACACTTGACACCTCAACATTAATACATTTTAACATCCTAATTACTTTTTCTATGGCTCATTTTCTCTCTGTTGTGTGTAAGTTGTATTAGATTTACTTTCATTAAGTCTTTTAGTTTGGTTTTAATTTGTTTTATGAGTGTAGGAGCACTTATAAAAACTAGAAAAGGCAGTGAAAAAAGTTAATCAAACCATGTAACCATTCAGTTCTAGTACAATGTGTTGATTTTACCTGCAGCTTTCAGTTTATTTGATGTTGCAGTGTTAATTTTAATGATTTTGAAATCGTTTTTAACCCTATTTTGTCATCGCTTCACAGTGAAACATTAAATCCTGAATCATTTTGTGTGACCAGACTTATTCCCAGTAATCATATGTTGAAATCTTACACACAGAAAAAATACAGAAATGTTGTCACTTACGGCAGTCATTCACCGTCACACATTTCCAGTTAGAATGTATTTGTCAGGTCATAATTTCTGCAAGTTGTCTATCTGTTCCAACAGAGCGTGTGTTACTCATAGTCTATCAGTCTGAGAGCTACACGACTCACTGTGTTACATTCATGGTGTGTTGTTGCTTGAGGGCATCTGACAAAGTTCAGATTGACACAGTGTAGTGATGATGCAATGCTGTTTGGTGAACGCATGCGAAGAAGACTTGAACAGGCGTGTGTAGAGAAAACAAAACAATATCTGCTTCATTATTTTTGACTGAATAGTGTGTGAAGCCAAGTAAAAGCAGCAGTGTTGTCTCGATTTTTTCTTCCATTAGTGTCAGATGTGAAGTGGTCTGTGTTATATTGTGTTTGTGGAATAGGTGTGATACTGGACTTCAGTTTGACTTACTTGGATACACAGTAAATGATTTACCAAAGTGAAGGTCGCACTGTTACTAAGCCACAGGTGTTTTCCGAAACAAATACAGTGAGGTGCAATGCAAACACACAACAGGCCTGTAGGCTGAAAGTAGCCAGAGCTCCGACTACCTTCACCGCTTTTTTGCGTCTAAACACCTTTTAAAGAGAACAAGCGCGGCCTATTCCCCATCATGTTGTTGTTTACAGAAGGAAACCCCTCATTACCGCTGTTGTACACTCAACAACTTCCTGTTCTCTCCCTCGCACGCTTCCTGTCATCAGCTGGCCCAAGTCTAATAACGTGGCTGCGTACTTTTCAACCAGCTGCAAAGCTACCGAGATGAGCTCCGGATAAACCTGCAGTAGGAGAGTGGATGACATTCTCACACACCCAGCTGTTATTGATCAGGAAGCACAAACAAGTGGCACCGAGTAAACATCGCCATTTAACATGTTGACATCTTCATTGATTAGAACAAGATGCTGCTGTTAAAGACCCTCTGAGTCTGCTCTGTGTTTAGATACATCATGTGGCTATAAAACACACTTTCTTTAAAGTTACTGTCAAGCTGTTCCTGGGTTTATTGAGCTTTTGCATTTAAGAGACTCCAGACTTGATTCACTTTGCCATTTCTGACCTTATTTCTTTTTTTTTTCACTCCACTAAAGAATTTACACAGGATCTGGACCAAGGAAAGTATTTTTAAGGATGGAAATGGAAAGACAAAACACTTAACTGCTTTGGCTATTTATACTCCCCTAAAAAAAGAGGTAATGAAAGAGAGAGAGCCGTAAGAGTAATGCTGTGTTACAGTTGGAATGACAGACAGAGGAGCTGGAGCATTTTCTCTCACCGAAGCACAGCGCTTTGTGAGCCAGTTGGCCCAGACCAGAACAGCAAAACACAGGGCTGTTGGCATGACGACAGAGGAACACTTCCCTTTTCTAATTCGGCCCCGCTCCGCCACAGAGACAAAGAAAGAGAGAGTGATGGAGCCTCTCAAACCTCCATGATCATGCATGCAGTATACTCAACAGAGGGAACAACACAGGTCATGTTTTAAGAGACATTGTGTTGTTTTAGAGTGAAGTGTAGGTAAAAAAAAAAGTAGGCAACTTAGAGTTAAAGGCAGGATGAACTGTGTGAACAGTGGCCTTACCGTACACATTGTGATCAGAGCGGTCTGATCCTTGTCCTCTGCTTGATATAAATTCCTAAGTGGGCAATAAAGCAATTCATGCTGCAACTGAGTTAAGATGACCTTTACACTATCAATATAAAGCACCACTAAATAGTCACATCCAATCTGATTCTATTAAGTGTAGTGGTGGTCAGATTGTTAAATGTCATGTCACTGTGTTTTAAAGTGAACACAGTACAAGAAACATAAAAATGTCTTTATTATCCACACATAAATGTTCTGGTATTAGCTGTAGTTACTGTCTATAGAAAGCAAAAAGCACCTTTTAAGGCAAACAGTGATGTCAGTCACAGCTGGACAACATCCATCCTGAGATTAACAGCAGAAAAAACTAATCTCTTTGAATAATACAACCGACTCCTAAAATACAATGCGCTACATAAGTGGGTGTTAAACATAGGAAAATGTTGTCAGGGTCTTCGAGGTCTTCCGTGCTGAGGCAGTAAAGCGGCGTGTCAAACGGAGGAGGGATGAGGCTGTGAGGAAATTAAGTGTGTTTCCTCTCTGCTGGAGCAGACGGGCAGGGTGCTTCTGCCTGCCGCTCCAAGAACACAGCCAAAAAAGGAATCAAACGGGCTGCAGAGCACGGCGAGCCTCAGGAGCTGCCAAACTATTCCTGTAAAAGCACTCTTTTGGTAGAGGCCTGACCAGGAGACGTTCAGGGAATGTAAAGAAAAATGTACACAATGTGGAGAACACACAGAGCGGACTGTAGTTTAGTGAATTGTGTAAGAAGAGCACCAGGCTGACAAGGAGGAATGATTGCAATGGACTTGTCTATTAAATTTATTTGGGCAAGTCTCCTCTTGAGTGGAGAATACGGCCCAAATAACTGCTTAGGACAGACTAATCTGTCATGTTGCTGTTGGCTGGTGTCGTGGATTTGTTACACCATGCTACAACTGTCAGGTTTGCCAATTATTCAGTGGTGTTGTTTGCGATGTGTACGGGGGGCAAGGCTGCAGGGAAGGTTTTTTTCTCTGCATTCTTACAGATGAAAAATAGTCCAAATGCTCCACTGATTATTCGACATCTGGAAAAGATTTGGACATGTGAACTGGGTCCTGGTGGACTCCTGACAACGTGCACCACTGGGATGTACAGTATATTCAGAACAGGCGGCCTATGAAGAAGAACTCTTCAGTCTCACACACACAACAGTGCACTCTGAGGGGTTATAACTTTAACCTTTTCCCAAAGACCCATGTCCCGCTGCCGGTCTTCGAGGATGACTTCTTAGAGGTCACTTCTGTCTTGTGGTTTTCAGAGTTAGTCCTCTTTAAAGCCCTCCTGATGAATGTAAAGTTCAGTGAGAAAAGAGTAACTCTGGGTTTGAAACTGATGACATTACAACATTTCTAGCCTCCCTCTGTCCCACAATGACGTCGCAGCTCAGTGAATCAACCGAGCTGGGGGAGCGATTGGGCGGCCACACCTCTGGGAAAAAACATCATCACGACCCGTGCATGGCAACATCACATTAGTGTTTTTCTTTCATCACAATGCCTTTCACATGCCAGGAACAGAGACACAAAAATATCTGAGCCCGTTTCAGCACCAGACCAGTTCAAAGTCCATCAGGGTAAATGCTGGCGCAACAGGAACTCTAATACCACCGTTACACTTATCTCCTGAACCCTTTACCATGCCTGATGGATTGTCAACAGGCTGGCTTTTTAACAACTCTTTGTTAACGGCTAGAGGCTGATAACCTATCAGTCCGCGCTGCTGGTGCAGGGATTTCCTTCCCAGAAAAAATACTATCACACACACAAATTGTGTGCATACCACTGCTGCTAAGCCTGAAGCTATGTCACCTACAGAGCAGAGGAAAAACAGTCTACTTCCATTCACACTCATGCTGAAGGCCATGAGCTGATGTCATCCTTAAAATGCTTATGTTGTAAAAATCAGTTTTTAGACCGATGGTTTCTGCTGGACAGTGGTGGAAGAAGTGTTCAAATCCACTGAACTTACAATGTGAAAATAGTCAGAGTAGTTTTGGATTCATATTACTGCTACTTCTACTGCAGATGTTGAAGTTTGAGGCTATTTTGAATATTGTTGGATGGTTTAATCTACAGCACTGCATCACATTCCATAAGATCATCACATTTGTAGCTTTGCTGTCCAGACAGATATATACCGGTATGTGGCTAAAGAGTCACTTTTCCTCAGCTTAGAGAAACAAACCCCCAAAGTTTACTGCAAACATTCAAAATCACCACATTTTGAGGAGATGTAGTTAAACACTGGACATGACCAGGATGAAAAATCTGAAAACTAACTGAAGTTGTCAGACAAATGTAGTGGAGCAAAAACTACAGTATCTGCTTCTCAGATGTAGAGAAGTGGAAGTATGAAGTAGCATAAAACGGAAACACTCAAAAGCACAAGTACCTGAAATATGCCCTTAAGTTGAGTAATTGAGTAAAAGTACTCAGTTCCATTCCACCAGAGCTCGCTGACTGCTTCCCTCTTGCTCTTTGATTGACATTTAAACTCTCCATCGATTATGCGAACATCTGGCATCCAACATTTCTGCCAGTTCTGTTCTGACTACAGTTGAATAGAGACCAGGCTATAGAGTCGCGCACAAATGGAAAACAGCTGCATGATTTTGTAACAGTTTTACAAATCTGTTAGTTTGCTGCAGACCCCCTTCCCCGCTAAAGAATAAAAACAGTCTTTATCAAAACATAAGATGACTTTAGTTTCTGATGACTGTGACTGATGACTACCCCTCCCCTCGTCTCTGCAGGAACGCCTCCCAGCTGAAGCAGCTGCACGACCAGGTTCTTCTAGAGCAGCAGGAAGCAGCCAACTGGCACCAACAGCAGCAGGAGGAGCAAAGCCAGGAAGTCCCTCCTCCACCACAGCAACCTCCTCAAGAAGTTCCTCCACCTGCTCCTCCATCTCCACCTCTACCCCCTCCTCCCTCCTTCCAGGAGCTGGAGAGCAGTACAGCCATGCAGGCCAGCACCTTCAACTACGCCCGGCCCAAGCAGTTCATCGCTGCTCAGAGCCCAGGGGGGGCGGGCTTCGTCACCCAGAATTCTGGATCTTCAGGGTCCAGCCTGTCTTCACCCTTGTCTCCTCCCACCTCACACAAGCCCTTC
This sequence comes from Apogon hyalosoma, assembly GCA_037367295.1. NCBI lineage: Eukaryota > Metazoa > Chordata > Actinopteri > Kurtiformes > Apogonidae > Apogon > Apogon hyalosoma. Next base: position 27,966 of record JAPQRP010049629.1, on the reverse strand, counting down.
AGCAGGGTCACCATGCCTCCCTTCACCAAGGCCAGCAGCTTGGAGTCCCCCAGTTCTCCTTCTTTTCCTCCTCCACCTCCGCCATTCCTCAGCTCCAGTAATCTGTCCTCTCCATCAGGCCCCGCCCAGGACTTCCCTCCTCCTCCACCTCCTCCGCCTCCACCTGTTCCCATGTCTCCGGCCCATTCAGATATGTCCTCGCCATTCTCCTCCGTTCCCCCATCTCCTGCTTCCAGCTTCTTGTCTTCGGTGTTGCCCTCCACACCCTCCACACCTTCCACACCCAGCAGTCCTATAGTCAACGCCCTGGGTCTTCCTAAAGGCAACGGGACTGTGTAAGTTCCCCTCCCACAAATACACCCCAAAGCAGGGATCCAAAGTGTGAACTAGGCTAAATTTATCCAGGGCCCAGAATTTTTTTATGCAAACATTGTATGGGGAAGGTTCTTAAATTAAAAATGGCATTTTTGTACAAAAATTTCATACAAAAATGACTCCCCACTACATTACATTTTGCTGTATAAGTTATGAAATGGAAGATTCCAGTTTGCGGCCCAGATGTGGCCCACGGGCCGCCAGTTGATGGTCATTGCTCCAGAACTTTGGTTACAGAGTCTGTCAAGTTATGTAAAGTTCTTTATACACAGCTCCAAGCCAGAGCACCACGTCTCAGGCGAGTAGAGATGACATGTTTACATTTTCATATTGCATGTTTACAGGAAATCGCTAACTGAAGGGCCTTTTAAAACACACACCCACACACAAAGACACAAAAGTCCTGTCAAGGTGCATGAGCCTCAACTCACGTACTGCAAGAAAATATATGCATGGACCTCAAAGAGAAAAATGTGTTATAATCAAATCAGATTTCAGTATCAGTCTGAATCTGTTGGGTGTTTTCCCTGTCAGGCTCTGTCATATTCAGAGTTGTGTTTCCAAAAGTGCAGTTGGACTCCAGTTCCATGTTAACCTGCCGATAAAAATCAGCAGTGGAAGAAGCACTGAGGTTCTTGTCTTAAGTAAAAATGCCAATACAGCAGTGTAAAAGTCCATAGTTCTAATCCTTCTTACATAAGACCACATTGAAGAACAACTATTTATTTGGTTCCTATGAGTGATATATTATTATACGTGACACCATTAGATTTCCATTAGTGAAGCATCAGTGTTGTGGCAGCGTGTTACAGTTGGAGCTAATCTGAAAAAAGAACTTTACATCCAGTTTTAATTATATGGACACCAGATAATTAATGGGAAAGGACGGAAGAAAAAATACAGTTCCAATACACAAATCTGTTTTAGGTTTTAGGCTTTTTCTCTAATCTTTGATTTTGGTCAGATTTTAGATGATCTGAACATTATGTGAAGTGAAAAAAACACTATTTAGTGGAGCTGTAAACAATTCAGAGATCTAAAATGTTTTCAAAGATGTAAGAGGTAAAACCACTAAAAAAAAAAAAAAAACCCACAATATTTCCACTGAAATGTACAGGGAGTAACATAGAGAGTGCAAATACCTTGAAATGGTCCTTACATGCAGTACTTAACAGTTACTTTTTTACCATCGCTGAAAATCTTGTGTGGATAATTGTATTCTTATGATGACCCTACAGTAAGAAATTAGCTTTTTTTCTCCCCTAAGGACATTCCACCTTCATCTCTTTGCCAGTAATTTTTCATCAGCCCCTCACTCACTCTGCTACTCCCCCTCTCACACTGGCATTCCTGTAGGAATTGCAGGAGATAAGAAGACATGCTGTGGAATGCTACAGCTGGACATGCCCAGATAAGGGGTGATATGAAATGTCCAGAGAGAGGAAAAAGGAGATGTAGCGTGTATGTGTCTATGTGTGTGCGTGTTGTTAATGTTGACAAATGTCTTTTTTCAGTAAAGCGTTCCCCAAAAAGTCCTCGGTCACCAGGACACCACGCGTGGCCTCTGACTCGGACATCCAGGGATCCAAAGACGCTGTGATCCAGGACTTGGAGAGGAAACTGCGTTTTAAAGAGGAACGTGTTAGCAATGGTCAACAGGTGTGTTTGTGTGTGTTTTAGCATCATTTAATCATGTGTGTTTGCAGTAATTAGAGAATGAGTGTGTCCAGTAATCATTAACACAGATTAACAAAATGGATAAATATTCACAGAAGAGCACTGTTAAATGTATTTAACCCATAAAGACCCAAACATCCACTGTCAACCCAAACCATCTACTGATCTACGCTGTTTAATACCTGTTGATCCACTAATTCTGTCAATACATGGAAATAATTCATGTAAAATTCAGTTTGTCATCTTTACATGATCATCAGATATGACCCATTTGGATGTTCAGAGGCTCTGTAGTTACCGTCTTCTACAACACTGATTCACCAGTAAAACCCATGGCGTTTGATCAGTAAAAGTGGATGGAAGTTTTTAGATTCAGTTATTGTTGTCTTTCCTGAAAAAGTCACTTTTTCTTCAGTTTTCTCTGTTTCTGATATAATAACCCTTAACTTTAATCTGAGCTTTTACGAACATCTACATGATTAGTGAATTAAATGTAGAAAAATACTTGATTTTCACTGAAAAAAATGCAATACAGAGGATAAAATTCTAATAAATTGTGATAAATCATGTCAGAAAGGTTAAATATAGAGAATAATTAATTTGGAAACTGACATAAAAGTAGCACTGGCTCTTAATGGGTTAATACACACTCAAAGGAAGACATAATGTTTAATTCAGACATCTCTAATTAACACAAGGCAAAGATACAGGAGTTAAGTGAAGTGTGTGTATAATGTGTGTGTTTGCAACTCACACACTAACCTGCGCTGACCCCATTAATCCCTGCTTCCAGAGGTTAACCTATGAGGAGAAGATGGCTCGCAGACTGCTGGGTGCTGACAACGCTGCCACAGTCTTAAACACACAGGAAACAGAGGAGGAGCCAATCACACAGGTACAGTGGCTCTTAACTAGGATCCACACACCTCACACCTGGAGGGGGATATCACACACACACACACACACTCACCTGAAAGAACACAGGCTTTGTCTTCACAAGCATTTTACACACAAACAAACCACAGTGTTGCATGAATATGACACACACACCTTCTCTCCTGTCTATTGCTTCGACCACTGTCACTTCACTGGCGTCATACCTATCTCATGAACACTGGCTTTCCTTTATATGCTCTCAAATCAGAGCGCACCCCCACCTGAGTCTTGTAAACACTGCTAAATCGGAGTATATAAACACTGTACAGTCCTCCAGAACCCTCCATAAAAAGCTCTGTTTATGCAAACTTGCAGAAGCCAGTGTTGCTGCAAACATGCTTAGGAGTAACACTGTTTGAAGGATTGTGTAGTCATTTGTCAGACTGTGAAACACCCAACGGATTTTCACAAGTGGGAGAGAGTAGCTCCTCCACACAGACTCATCACTACTTTTGCCCTTACAATAAGGTCCACATACAGTATTCACTTTGAACGTGCATGAACTAGCTTGTTTCTTCTTTATCAGTCATTATAAAGCACACTTGAAAAGCTTATTCTGCTGCTCTGTATTCTACGAGGCCATTAGACCTGAAACAGGCAGAAATCAGACGACAAAAGAAACAACCACATACTGAAAACACACACCCCTTTGTTCTTCATAAACCAGACAAGGACAATCATTGTAGAGTTGTACAACAGCCAGAATGAACACCCTGTGATTGATAATGATCTGTAATCAGGGACAACATTTTCTAAATCCTGAAAACTGGGTCAAATAAGGTCCAGAAGTCTAGTATCCTCTCAAACAGCTTGAATAACAATATGCTGAAAAGCTATTGTTACATTTTTGCCTTGTTTAAGCTACAAATAACTGCCTACTCCGATTTAAATAACAGTTTTCCCTCAGTTTATGCTTACAGGTAGCTAATAAGAAGGCTGTTGTACATGGATTATTATAGATTATGGATTATTATTGTTTTTGGTGTATTCTTTCTTTCTTTCTTTAGTGACATCTGGTTAGTAATGAGTTAGCTGTAGAATGTAATGATTGAGAATAAGAGTTTAATAAGCGCTTTGTAATGACTAATAAAGAGCTACTATGCTACTAATAAAAGTAACTACTTCATGGTGAATATGTGTACCTTAGTAATAAAAAAGTGCCATTACTGTTTTCTAATTTCAACACTATAACAGTATATAAATACAACGATCAGTGTTCATATATAAAATGAAAGTAAACAGAGGCTAAACAGGTTCCAGATGTAAAATGGTATATTCCACTAACAGAACCCTGATTATTTTCAATAAGTCAAGTCACAGTTTTCAAGTCCAAACCACGCCATCCCATGTGATTCTGCCCATTGGCATGTGGAACAGTCTGATCGGTTGGACACTAAAGCATCGCATGTTATGAGTAGAACGGAACATGTGGCTGGTGATGCATCAGTGCCAGATGGTGGGCATGTTGTGTTTTCTTTGCCTTTTGATGTTTTAATGTGATGTCATGCATGTTTTTGCAAATCTAATTTAAAATTGATTTAGAATATGTTCACATACACACACTCATGTATCGCCCACTTTGTCATGCACAGTGACAGCAAAACACAGGCAAAAACATATTTTTTCTCCCAACAGGAAGACAAGTCATCTGAATGTTTCCCTCAAAAGGTTAATGAAGCCTTTGTCTCTTCCTTTCACCCATTGTGTTTTTCATTCACCCTGTGTCACATCTTTCACTTCCTGCGTGTAACTGTGCACACAAAGTCACCCTAAACTATTTGTTGTGTTCATGGACCAGACCAACATCACAACTGGGAAATAACTCATAGGGAAACAAACAGCAAATAACAGATAATAATAATACAGAATTTGCTTGTGGTCATTTTGGTTCCATATGGTTTCTCCATTATATTCAAAAGCCGGTCTAAACACAACAGAAAAAGGCAGTATTTTTGTTGTGTTTTGGCTCGGCTTCTGCACATTTTACTGTTTGTTGCCTTTCAGTTTGGATCCAAATGCTGCAGCATGTCCAAACGTGATGTGTCCCCACATTACTCTTTCTATGTTCCATTTCCTTCTTAGGTAGTCGTAATCACGCAAAGCATGCAGCATTGTTGTTCTGCATTTGATTTTAAAATACTGTTTAAAAAGCATTTTTAAGTAAATGCATAAGTAATCTGGTTTAAATATGCAGGAGCAGCTGCGTCTGTACTGTTATACGATAATACCTCAGTAGATCAGGACTTGTGTGATTTGCTGTCATTATGAGCAGCGTGGTGAGTTCAGGGGGATACATGCTGGCGGTGCAGCTGTGCCCGAGGCCTGTCATTATCTGTGTGATGTGTCATCAGACCATGCTGCTCTCCAGATGTTCCCTCTGCCTCGCCTCAGCACATCTAAAGTGATGAGAGATTGATGGAGGAGGTGGGAAGGAGTGGCTCATCTGGGAAAGAGAATTAGGAAATTGGGAGAAAGTTAGCAGTATTGGTGAGAATAAAGAGGTGTTAATGTGTTAAGGTCTGATTTTGGACAACTATACAGCCTATAATAGTTTTCCTGACACTTGCACGCTCTTCGCCTGTGCACTGTGATCACACAAACCACCCACACAATGATCTCATCCTCTGTCAGTCTGTCTGACTTTGCTCTCTTGTTTATTTAGGAATATAAAGTGTCCAGCTTTGAGCAGCGCCTGATAAGTGAGATTGAGTTTCGTTTGGAGCGTTCTCCTGTGGAGGAATCAGACGATGATGTGCAGCATGATGAGGAGTCTGCCGGCCGGGGGGTGGTGCCGTCCTTCGACCAGAAGCTCAAACACTATAAAGTCTTTGAGGGGATGCCTGTCACCTTCTCTTGCAAAGTCAACGGAGACCCCAAACCAAAGGTGAGAAGTATTACATGTCAGTAATAATAATAATATAATGATGATGCTGCAATAAATTTGGGGCTCCACAGGAACCCACTGTTTTCAGCCTTTTCTTCTGTTCCGTCTTCTTTCTTCTTCTGCTATTGGAACACATGGCAGTCCCTCTAACTGGAACAATCTCCTCATTCTGTTCATCAAGTTTCATGTCTGTGCCTCGAGCACTTTGGCACCACCAGTTGATTAAAGGTGGAGAAGTATTCATGCACCTAACTGGTTTTTAATGTAAGGATCAAGCCATAGTTCAGCGCTAAAAATTGCAGCTGATGATCCACAGACTAAGCCTTACAAAGATGATCACTATGAAGGTGTTTGTCCATCACAGCCAGTGGAAATTGGCAGCAAAGCTAAACAGGAAGTGAAGTCATGTAACAGTAATGCTATGATGTACCAAAACAAAACTTGGAACTCGGACGTAGGATCCTATTTGAGGAGGAGCGTTTTAGTTTTATTTTGCCAAATAACTGTTGCAACAAAAAAGAAAAGTCTATACCCACTGAAAAAGACCTGATAGATGTGACTGTCATATCAGACTTCTATCAAAAGTTTTAAACATCACAGGCCATAATTTTCTGAGATCATAGCTGAAGCCTCTATGCAGACTTCAGAGATTGTCCAAAAACACACTTTTACTATTATCACTTCCAGTCTCCACGGTAACTCTACCATGTTTAACTGCTATATTATTAGATTGAAGTATTAAGGCCTTTTAAGACATGGATAATGGTTTGGCTCTCTTGCTTGGGAGTTGCTGATTTGTGATGTTGGGTGTAGATACTATGCTATAGTGTATGTTCTGTGTGGAGATAAGGGGGAGGCCTGGGCTGCCTGCCTGTCCACATTAATGATATGGTGATGACAGTCCACAGGATGAACCCGTTTGCACCCGGTCTGCAAAATTATGGCACTTACTTCTGGTCATTGCTTCATAGGTCTACTGGTTTAAAGATGGCAAGCAGATTTCCAAGAGGAGTGAGCACTACAGGATCAGCCGTGATCCTGATGGGACCTGCTCTCTGCACACCGCTGCAGCCTCCCTGGATGACGACGGCAACTACACCATCATGGCAGGAAACCCAGAGGTGAGCAAGCGCCGGAAAAAAAGATTAACATGAAATGTTTTAAGGAAAACACATGCATTCTCAAAACCAAATCAGTTTGGCTGCCCGGGAGATGTCAGCGCTCATTAGCAGGAGAATGATGAGTGTGGAGATAATGGTCTTTTGCCTGAAGAGGAAGAGGGCGTTGAATGAGACAGGAAATAACTAAAGCCCTCATGAGGGTCAAAAGTTCATGCGCTACAGGCTTTCTAACAGCCTTTACAGCTCTAACACTCACATTTTATTTCCTCCTCCCTGTCGGACTGCTGCTCGTGCTGCAGTGGAGTGTCAACACCTCATAAGCTCCCTCTCTCGTCTTTTTCACAGGGCAGAGTGAGCTGCACCGGGAGGATGATGGTCCAGGCCGTGAACCAGCGAGGTCGAAGCCAACGCTCTGCACCTGGACACATGCGCAGGTGAGGCTTCAATGACTGATATGACCACGGAGGCTGTTGTTCACGATCCCAACCTTCTGGATGGCACATCTGCTCAACATCTGCACCACTTCTGTACTCACTTCCTCTCCCACACTGTTTTAAAAGTGCGTTATAAAATATTCCAAGAAGCACAGAGAGGCTTTCAGCTGCTATTTACCCAAATGTTTGCTGTGGGCTGAATCACACTTTGTCCATTCAGTAAACAAAAAGCTCAGTGTTAATTGAAAGGTTACACCTGTTCGCTCTTTTTTCTGTCGCTCTAACGACCTTGTATAGACAGTGTACATTCATCCAAGACCAAACATTAAGAAATGTGCTGAAGATGGCAGACGCCCATCACAGAACACAAAAAAACACCTGTAATCTGTTATGTAGATCAACACTCCCAAGGGCTCAAAGATGTTCTGAGTGGAGATAACAATCAGTGTGTCCCAGTCTCTTTATTTTCCTCTTTGGCTGACATGCAGACATTATAGTGAGGTCATTGTTATTGCAGGGCAGAGTCACTGGAACACCTATGGGTCCTGACCTGCAAGTTTAAGGTCTAATAGGGACTTTCATAGAGCGAGAAAGAGTCTATGGATGGATGCCAGATCACAAAATAAGACCCCCAAAAAAAAAAGGCCCCGGAAAGTTTATATTGTGTCTGTGAAAGTGGTGGTAAAAAGGGTAATGCTAACTATAAAAAGATCAGTTTTTCATTTTATTCCTGAAATGTTAACACATGTCATTAAAAACAAATTGTAAGTTTGTATGTTTCCCTTAAAAACATTGGAATTCATGCTCTGCAAGGGGTTCTTCATGTGAACCAATGAAACTTTTATTGGCTTTGTGCAGCAGAAATCCATTTTAAATCTGGAACTAATCTGTTTTCAACTTAACAGTTTAAGTGATTTTTTTTTCTTTTTTTTTTGTTCAATATGTTTTATAGTAAAATTCCGCTGTTTATGAGACAGAGGTTAATTCAAAGTTGCAAAATGCTTCTAAGAAAGAAAAAAAATTAACTCTCTCTCTCTCTCTCTCTCTCTCTCTCTCTCTCATCTTTTTCTTATTCAGGCCCAGATCCAGGTCCAGAGACAGCGGGGATGAGAACGATAACATCCAAGAGCGTCACTTCCGCCCTCATTTCCTGCAGGCACCTGGCGACCTCATAGTTCAGGAGGGTCGACTGTGCCGGATGGACTGCAAGGTAAATACACGCCTCATGCTGAGAGCACGAGTACCTGGACCAACATGGGTGTTCACACACTGATAAAAAAAATGGAAGGAAGGCCAACATGTTGACCTTAAATTTCCATGTTAAACATCTGTTATGCATTGATTAGATTGATTTCCTGACTTCACATGAGAGTATTGACATAAAAACTGTAAATGATGCATTTACTTGTTCAAAGAATTCCATTCCATGCTCATTTCCACGCAGCTTCTATTGGTAAGAGGATTCACGTCAGTGTAACTGGTCGGCTTTCACCAGAAAATGTTGGGTTTTGGGACATTTTGAGCCTGATTTAAACTTAAAAAGAGAGAAGACAAATTACACACTGTGTTTTTGGTTTGTAAATCTCTGAACTTTTATGCGAAAAAGACGGTTTTACATGCGACCGCAGTTTGAAGGCCCTCATTGGGAACAAATTGTGTCAGAATCAGCCTCATTTACAGATACGTACGGTTAAGTTTAGTGCCACAAAAAACCACAGACTCGTCTTCATCTGATTCCAGTTAGTTAGTCTTTGATAACAGAAAGAAAGGAGTGATACGGGTTAAAATAACTGAGACATGGCTGGAAAGGAAAATGCCTGAACCAAAGAGAATATGTTAATCATAGTAATAGAGAAAGCCATTTCAGATCCGCCCTTTAATTCAGCGTCTCTTACTTTCAGGGAGGCTCCGTGTCAGTGCTGCCAAAGAAACATTTCCCTTTCCGTGCATTCCAGTTTCTTTAGGCAATAAAAAGCTACATAGAAGAGATATTTCATCACTTCCTTGTGTTTTGAATGGCTCACACAGCAGACAGGGACAATACAGAGGTGTCACTTTTCAAGGATTAAGTGGGATCAGGTTTTCTGCAATTATTCCTTCCCTATGCCTTTGCTGCCACATTTGCTCATTTTCTGTCTTGATCCACTCCGTCTTCACCTCAACCCCACCCCCCTTACATCTGCAGAAACTCTTTGAAAATGGTCATGTAACAAAATAAAACAGACCCACAATTAACTTGCTATAAAAAGACTGTCTTTTTGGGCTCGTCAGAAATAAACCCAGTCTCCATTCCTTATGAGCCACTAATGTCAAGGGTATTTATAGCAAATATTTATTTCCAGATCATTCGTGGCTTTCTAAACTTTCCATGCTAAAAATGTCCCAAGCACTGAAAGAGTATTGGTCTCATTCCAAAATGATCCGAGCTGACATTCTTTGTGTTATCACTGAGTGTGTTCACTCAGTTGTTGGTCATTTGCACATGATAAGGTGCATATCTACAGTGACATGTTTTCGAGGTGCGTTTCTGAGCAGGGAAGCAAGTGGATAACCAGGCTCCTCCAGACAAACACTGCACAGACTGATTAACCAAACACGACTGTTTTCATACTCCCAGTAAACACACGCTGCCTCCACAAAACACATGCAGATAATATTCTTGTTTTTGCCAACTAAAACAAGCACAGACACAAAGCAGTTTTCAAAGCACTCAGTGGTTTTTAACGGTGGTTTTCTGCCTCCTGTAGGTGAGCGGTTTACCGACTCCAGACCTCATCTGGCAGCTGAACGGACAGACCATCCGCCCTGACTCCGCCCACAAGATGCTGGTGAGGGAAAACGGTGTCCACTCATTGGTCATCGAGCCTGTGACGAGCCGCGATGCCGGCATCTACACCTGCATCGCCAGCAACCGAGCCGGACAGAACTCCTTTAACCTGGAACTCATTGTTGCAGGTAAACAGAGACAGAGCATCTCTGGATAACATCTCTCTCTTCATCACTGGTACCCATAATGCAACACGCTAATACGAACTCCATCCACAGCCAAAGAGATGCACAAGGCGCCATCATTTGTGGAGAAGCTGCAGAACACAAGTGTGGCTGAGGGACATCCTGTACGCCTGGAGTGTCGCGTCACAGGTGTTCCATACCCACAGATTTTCTGGAAAAGAGAGAATGAGTCGTTCACTCACAACACAGACAGAATCAGGTACAAAAATATTAAAAACCGCCACAACAAAGGCTCTCTGGTGTTCACTTCAGCTTACAGTTTTTGCCTTTTCATGAAATTTTAATCATGACATTCCTTACATTTTTGTCAATGTTCTTGTTCTTCCCAGCATGCATCAGGACAACTGTGGCTATCTTTGTATGATCATCCAGCCGGCCATGAAAGAAGATGCCGGCTGGTACACGGTGTCAGCCAAGAACGATGCCGGTATCGTATCCAGCACCGCACGCCTCGACGTCCACAGTAAGTTCAGACTCTTACACATTATATCACATGAATTAGATCATAGGTTATAAGGCCTGTAAGACGGGTGTTAACATTATTATGTGCTTTAAGTGAGTACTAGTATAACCTCACTGATAGTATTATAAACATTTCTAATTGTTAGATCAAGACATTTCATCTATAAAGTGTTTCTTGTGGTCAGAGGTCTTTGCAGGGTGGCATGGGAGGACGGTTTATGGGAAGCCCCGTATATGTGAAAATATATTCAACAAAAGCACAAAAATACTTTACAGCTTATAACAGTCACATCATACCCTGTATCAACACACAGCAGGAACAAGACCAATGTTCAAACAAAACTGTGCATCTCTTAAAAAGTAAAAGTATTAATAGAAAAATGAAAATATTCCATATCAAGAAATGCCCCCCCCACACAACCCTTGTGAGGATAAAGCGGGTTCAGAAGATGAATGAATGAATGAATGAATGAAAGGTCCTGCTCTGTAAAAAAAATTGCACTTTTTAAGTCTCTTTTGGTCGGTTTATTTTTTGTTTCAACCATGTAAGAAGCTTGTGGACGTAGCAGTTGTATTTTTTCACAAGTACAACGTTAAGAACACAAATGTTAGGAAGACAGTGTGTGTGCGTGTGTGTGTGTGTGTGTGTGTGTGTGTGTGTGTGTGTGTGCGTGTGTGTGTGTGTGTGTGCAAGTGTGCATGATCAGCCTCTGACCATATTTATCAGTCCTATAATATAACAAAAAACAAGTCCATGATGACATTAACTACACTTGCATAGTCTTCTTGACACCTTATTTTGTTAATAAGAGTCTTATAAAGGCTTTATTAGTTTTCTGGTGAACTTTACATCCTAATATTGCTATATAGCTAGCCAAGCTCTGGCTTTGTTTCCTGTACCAGTGCTCCAAGCCTCTGAGAACGAACGATTCATGCAGGAGGGGTACGCGCAGAGGGGGGAGGGACAAATGGCAGTTGAGTTTGGTAGACATATCACCGTTCAGTTATTTGGAGTGGGTGCTTTAAATGATTGGATGGTGTTTTTTCAGTCCTGTCCATTCCACAGAAGACCACATTTTTTAAATTTTTGTGTTAGACTGTTTAATTAATTGGTTGTAATCAGGGTGTGAAGGGGATTTTAAGCAATAGAGTAAAAAATTGTTCCAGGAAACATCTTGCACCCCACCTTTAACTAACAAATGCTTATTCTCTATGACTGGTTGAATGAAGCTTCTCTTGTGTTTCTTCACTTCCTATACACATATTTAACCCTGCTCTGTTTTACCCTCAGCTCAATGGCAGCAGCCCAACCTCCCTAAGCCCAAGAAGGTGCGTCCGTCCACCAGCCGCTACGCTGCACTGACGGAGAGAGGCCTGGACGTGAAGGCCGCCTTCTTCCCCGACTCCAGCCCGCTGCAGCCCGGCGGCCTGATAGAAAGCGACGACCTGTAGAGACGGCAGGGAGGCGTGAGGATCACCACCGCAAATAAAAAATAAATAATAAATAAAGCCTGAAAACTGCCCCCCACTCCCAGCACTCCCCTAGATACTTTAATGAGGACGGGGAGGGGCGGAATATAACTTTGTCCACCTGTGGGACTCTGTCATTGAACTGCAGAACTAAAAGGGCAAAGTGAGCTGGTGCAGCTGTGGCTCTCACATGTTTTATAGTATGACACCATCCATGATATTACAGATTTCATTAAGTGGTTTCCCAAAGCTTCGTGTTATTAACTGGACCTAGAAAATGATTAATAAGACTGGTCATAAACATGCTCATATGGGGCCCCTGTTTAACAAAGGGTCTCCTCTTTAAGTGCCTCTCATGTCTGTAAACATTAAAACAGGTCTCAATTTGACATATTACTCTGACTATGCATGTTCAAGTGGTGCCATTTGCAATACACAGACTAATCTATAAGTAGCCCTCCACTGACTATTTGTAGAGGCACCAGTGGCTTAAGAAGAACTGAAGGATTCAAAGCATCGTAGCTTTGACGAAGGAGAGAACCCAGACTTTTATTTTGGGATTTGTGTAGCACAGTGTATCTGATTGTAGTTACAGTAACATACAGTCTCATTGTTATCAGGTCATACAGTAGTGTAGTATTGCAGATATCGGACAAGGCCGGGCCTTACAAACAGTATGTTTAGTGTTTTTTCTAATTTAGACACACAGAGGGGGTTTGCGAAAGAGATCTTACACATATAGATGAGATGTGTCAGTTTGTTGAAATGATAGGAAAGAAAGATTTAAGAAACAAAGGAGAAAGTGAAGGTGGTTGTCATCAAAATGGGAAAAAGGCGGTTTCTTGATGGACATGAACATTTGATAGAGGGATGTAAGTGAAAAAAAAAGAAAGAAAGCAGCAGAGAAGGTGAAAGCTGTGCAACTGACATGAAACACTCTGGTGATGGTGGGACGTTTTGGTGACTTTTTTTTTAGTAGTGTGAATTGAAATGACACTCAAAAAAGGGTGCTGTGAAAGGTTTCAGTGTATTTGTCACATCACCTGTTTTATTTTTGTATGAAAAAAAAGACAATTTACTTTCCCGTCAGCCTTAACATAAGTTATAGCAGCAACTTCTTCACTCATAAAACAATCCTTTCTGTATCATGTCATTTTATAAATATATGTACTGCCTTAAATCACTTTTAGGCTTAATGCAAACACAACTTCTTTGCATGTTATTTTATTTGGACACTTGTACAGTGCCAAACAACTTTTCCCACAGTATTGAGGGGCAGCATTACCGTTGTACTGGGGTGAAAAGTGAAAAGCAAAGGTATATTTATATCTACTATTTTTGTCACCTCTGTAATACTATACAAAGTGGACATCTTTTTCTCTGTGTCTGTTCAAAGCTTGCATCAGCTGACAATTACCGTGTTTGCACATTTCTATGCCAATCGATGCCTGTATATGGATTGTTCTCCTGATATTATTTTAGGTTATGAAAGTTAATAAAAGGCAAACTCTTCAGAGACAGCGTGAGATGTTTTTATAGTCTGGCAGGCTCTTTCTAAAATAAGAACAGACAAAAAACATGCAGTGGAAACCCCATTCTTTACTCAGAATTTTAACAAGAATGATGATGAATTAAAAAAAAAAAAAAGCTACACAATTTAGGTTAAAACTTACTTTGATTATGTTTATGGGTGAGAATAGTGTTTCAAGAGGGAAGTGAAGGCAGGTTTTTTAAATCTAATCAGTCGCCTCAGACCTCATCAATCCACACTACAGGACCAGAGATGTAACCAGACACTCAAAACATTCCCTGAGCTAAAAATACCCCCCACCCCATCCCCACTGCTACCTTTAATTTCCTCCAGCTGCAGCCCCGCGTGCCTGGCCCCTCCAGAGGCGGACTCAGGAGGCCGCTGGTGGATGGGGCCACATGTGCAGGCTGTGAGGGGGTCTCCCGTGGGGACGTGGTGGGGAACAAAACATGAGGCCAGTGATCAGTGGTGAGCGCTTCACAGTCATGGAAAAAAACAACAGCGTTAAATCTACTGATCAGATTTGGGACTGTGGGGCACGGAGGTCTGGACTGGGCCAGACACTCTGGAGTCAGAAGCGTTAGTCATCACGACCAGCTGTCACTCACAGCAGGCTTCGCCCACTGTGGGTGGACGGAGTGACTCAGCAGAAAAGCTGTGATTCTGTGGCAGATGTGCAGCTGAGTGTCCACAGTCAAAGCAAATGCATTTTTAGAACATGTGCATTGTGACCTCCCATTCATCTTATTTAAGAAACATTCCTTTCTGGGTTATGTCGGTACTCAACCTAATGTTAAACATTTTCAGTTCATTATGTAATAATAATGACACCCACATTTTGGAACAATTAACAGCCTGGATGCATTATTTACTACATTCATCACCTTTTGTTGCAAAGAGGTAATTCTGGATTTCATTGGGAAAGTGAACAGGGCTTTTCAGGTCAGCTTTCGACATGAACTTTGGTTACATTGAACATTAAATATGATTTAAAAAAAAAAAAAGCTGATCATGTTTTATGTACTTGTTTGCAGTAAGATAATGTACAGATGAAAACATCCATAGAAGCTGGTTATTACATAAACAACTGCATTATTACATTTTCATCATAAAAAGTAAGACTTTAAATGTAATCACAAAATGCAAGAATTTATAGCAATATTTTTACATACTGCATTTAACCCATAAAGACCCAAACTGCCACTGGTGACCAAAATCATTTTCCAGTATAAAATGTTTATTAACTTCTGATGCATTAATTCTATTGATACATGAAAATAATTGGTGTAAAATACAGTTTATCATCTTTTCATGGTCATCAGATATGACCCATTTGGATGCTCAGTGGATGTAGTTACCATGGAAACATTGTCATCTTCTACAACACTGACTCACCAGTAAAACCCATGGAGTTGGATCAACAACAGTGGATGGAGACACTTGGTTTATGTTCACTTAATGATAAACTTTGTTGAAAGTCACATTTTCTTAATTTTTCTGTTTGATATTATGACAATTAACTTTAATCTGAGCTTTTACGAACATCTACATGATCAGTAAATTAAATATGGGAAAATACGTTATTTTTATTGAAGAAACGCAAAATACAGAGAATAATATTATAATAAACAGTTATAAATCACTTCAGAATGGTTAAACAGAGAGAAAAAATCATTTCGGAACTACCACAAAAGTAACACCGGGTCTTTATGGGTTAAGCATGTTTTACAAAATGCAGCAGGTATTTACAATATCCTGCAAACTACTAATGTCATACAGTTTGTGAAGCTGTTAATAATATGGTGTTTTCACATGAAATGTTGCAGTGCCTAAAACTTCACATAATATTAAAGACACATTTCCATGTAAAAAGTCTAAAAAACATCAGGTCTTGGTATGTCAACGTGAAATTGAGAGGAAACTCACTTGTCAGTCTTGAATTTTGTAGTTGCGGCATTAAAATGACACAGTTATTTTTTTACTTTATTCTTTATTTACACCAAATGAAATCTGAATCTCTTTAGATAAACATGTAGATATAAAATGATAGAAAACCTGCATAAAGTGTCATTGTTGACCACTGAGTCTGTGACATTGGTGTGATTAATACCATTCTTGTGAAACATATACCCTTTATTTGTTGTTTTGATGATGAAGATGGAAGAGGATTCTGGGAGTAAAATCTCCCGTGGGTTGAGATCAGCTGACTGTAAAGGCCACCGTGTATTTCCACCCTCTACATGGCCAGCTGCAGCCCTCCATCCACCACTAAAACCTGTCCTGTAATGTAGGGAGACTCCAAAAGGAAGAGGACGGCATGGGCCACTTCCTCTGGTTCTCCAAATCTCCCCAGTGGGATAGAACGCAGCTTGTCCTGCTCCTTCAGCCCTGTGGTCATGTCAGTGTGGATGAAACCTGGAGGAGGAGACATTAATAAACTGTAAAAGAAGAAGATGAGAGCAGGCGTAAAGGGAAAGCTGGACATGTGTTCAATACCTGGAGCTAGAAGGTTGACCCTGATTTGGCGTGAAGCAACCTCTTTAGCCAAGGAGCGTGTGAAGCCCTCTAAACCAGCTTTACTGGCGCTGTAGACGCACTGGCCAGCGTTGCCGTTAAGGCCCACGACAGAACCTGTACACAGGAAACAAACAATGTAGAAGCTGTCCCTGTAAAAAGCACAGGTTTACAAACAGATGGGTGAGGTTTTACTATTTCTGGTTTTAATTCATTTCAGAATTCATTAAATAAATTAACCACCATTCTTGCTGAGGTTAACGGCCCCTGTTTGTGCTTATGACAAAATTTTATAAAAATACACTATAACATATCAGTGCAAATTCTGAACGTGCCTCCCGCTCACTATTCTCAGAGCGACCTGTAGATCCATTTGGCAAACTAAACGTTTAAGATGTCAAACATTTAATCATGTCATCGTCATTATCTGAAATTTGGCTTAGGGAGCCCTCAGTCACAGGCAGTAACTTATAGCACCAAAAGAATACAAAATCAAATTCACCAAAACCTTGTTGACGTACATTTTACAAAAGCAAATTTTACCAAAAAAATTTATGAGATTGACAGCAATTTATAAAAGAGAGTTGATTGGATTTGAAGAGAAATCTGTGTTCTGATTTATTCTGGAGATTTTACTCCCATCACTTTGAGGCTTTTAAGGCCAAACTCTGAGTCACTGGGCTTTGGGAGTTAAACTGTGTGAAAGAGAACAAAAGCAGCTACATTTGTGGAAAAGGTGTTTTACTGGTTGTAATTGGTCTTTTGATTATTTCCAAGAGCTTCACTCCACTCCGGTGATGACATCATCTACTCTAAGTCTGAACATTGTGCAACTGGAAAAAGTGGGATTTTGAGAATAATCAGATTCTTATGTGTGTATTGCAGGTGAATAACACACACTCAGGGTTTATTTAAAGCTACGGTTTACTTTTACAGAACTAAACATCACTAAATACAGCTAAACACACTTAAATCCAAGTTTGAATCTTTAAAGCGGCCTCTGAAAGCTGAAGAGGCAGAAAGAGTGATGAACATCACCACCTAGTGTGTGAACTGAAAACAACACTACAGGTTTACCGTCGGTGAAAGAACATATGAGCTACAATGATACCCTGAAAATGGAAAGTTTTGACAAAGGCACGTTTTTTTATGTGTTTTGTTTCCAAAGGATTTAGTAATTTTTGACCACAAAGCTCCTCCACATCTACACATGTTCGACCAAAACTACTTTTCAGAGCTGCCCAGTAACAACCCAGATGACTTACGATAGTAGAGGGCGCTAGAATTACCTACGGTATGTGCATGGTGTTAAAGTGTGGAGACTGGTCTGGATATATAAGACTTTACAGTTAATACCTATGTTAACAATAGCCGCCCCCTTGGTTTGTAACATGCTCCGCATCGCCGCCCTGCAGGTCAGCATGGTGCCCAGCAGGTTGGTGTGAAGCTGAGAAACCATGTCATCCGGTTTAGTCCTCAGTAACAAAGCATCCCTGAACAAATAAAACAATACGAGTCAGCTGTTCTAAGCATTCACATATGCTTGTATGTTGTTTGGTAAATACAACCAGAGGTGTCTGCTCACCTGTTGATTCCAGCTGCATTCACAAGATAAGAGATGTTTCCACAGGTTTTCTGGATTGTGTTAAAGGTTTTCTGAACCTCCTGCTCTTTGGAGACGTCACAGCTGAAAGCAACATGTTCAGCTAGAAGGAAGATAAAGATAAAGAAAGTCCATGAGCCATGTTTACTGCAGTCTAATTAAAGCAGCCACATGGTTTACAGTTCCTATTTTTCACATGTGCGTATTAGATTTGGCTTTATAATAACTGTACTGAAATTAAGCTGAAATTGGTTCACTGACTGAGGCCTGCCATCTGACACATGCATATATATGTACAGACAAGTGACAAATTACAGCAAAATCCCACATGAAAAGTTTTAGTAAGTGAATATACACCGGCTGCCTCCAGCACAGCCTCAGTATGATTGAACTGGATGAAGGACAGACACCAGAAACTCCCTCATTTGTGGTTTTGATGATGGCGACAGATCAGGTATCATCAGGTATTTTCTTTAAAGCCGTAGCCAAAGGTTTTGGCAGTGACACAGATAGAATCTTTGCATAAATGTGATTTATTTGCTGGTAAAAGTCTTTGATATTTATAACATGGAAAGTGCTTATACGTAAATGTTCTTCAGTGTACCTCAGAAAGATGAGGAAAGTCTTAAAGCAAAAAAAAGGAAAAACTTTGTGTCACTGTTAAAACTTTTGGCCACGACTGTAGCTTTGTCAGCGTCTGTATGTATGTTTACAGTCTACCTCCATGTAGGGATGCCACAGTGGCCTGGGCGGCATCTTCATTCCTGGAGACCACCACCAGCCTGCAGCCCCTCTCCGCCAGCAGACGAGACACAGCCTTGCCAATGCCCCTGGAGCCCCCACAGACCACTGCCAGCCTGGACATGAGCCCAGGAGACCCACCCTGCAACACTCAGTCCAAGAAAAAAGAATACTTGGATGAAAAATCTACAATCTTAAACTCACATTATTTTTTTTTTTCATTTTCAAGTATATCATATTTCACCCATCTGTTTTTGACTTAACTTCTTCATTAGCTTTACTTTTTAATTGGCAAAACGCATTATTCTTAAGCTTTTATTGTTTTTATTATCACTGTTTTTTTATGGATATGGCTTTAATAAAATTAAGATCTTCATTTCACTATAATGTGAGTTGAAATATGTGTTGTATAGCATTGCCATTAACATTATTCTTTCATAACCCTAAGGACTGAGCACAAAATAGTTTTGTGCATTAATATTATATTCTACTTTTATTGAGATAATTTTTTTCACCTACATCTGGTCTAATTTAGGATATCAAATACCAATCAATTTTTGAAGATTTTAACTCTTTAAATGCCAGGTTTATGTTATAATGCCAGATGAAAAAACAAAATGTGAATTATTTTCAACATACTACTTGCAAAGTTTATATTTTTGTGTTGAACTGTTGCTGGCTGGGATATGTCAGTGATCAGCAGCAACATTTTTATGCACTATTTTTTTCTGTGCAATGTCAAATACTCACACTCATACTTCTGAGCACAAAAATGTTTTCTTCATTTCTACTTTGATTTGAATGAGTTTTAATGGCACTTTTTTTTTTATTTTGTGCTAAACAGTGTAAGTATAACATTTGTTTGTACACAGTGTATTTCAGACTTAATGTAGGAGCTGAACTGGAAATAACAAGATAAAATAAAAATACACCATCATGCCAAACTTCATGCCATATTCATGAACCCCTGTGAGGTGACTTTGTAGTGATATTGGGCTCTATAGATACAACTGAACTGAACTGAATGATGAATATGGAGAAAAAAAAATAGGAACACAACAGTATTTAAGGGTTAATTAGCTATATGGATTAGTCTTAAGGTGTGATTGTTTTCATCAGCACTGTTTTTATGGACTTGGTTTTACTAAATATTAGACCTTTATTTCAATTTAATGCGAGTCGAAATAAGGTTAATGTTGTTCTTTATTAAAAACGACCATAAATTCACAGAACTATGGACAAAATACTCAGTGACACACAGAGCCATTGCAGTCTGTTAATAAACCTACGGAGTTAAAGTAATTCAAACTGAATATTTTATGTTAAAAAACATACTGTTTCATACCTGGTATTTATGCAGTATGGCTCCAAAGAAATGAGTCTTGGGTGGAGAAGTTTATTGACTGAAAACAGTCGGAGTATGAGAGGAGAAGGTGTTCACGGACGCCGCCATGTTTGTTCTCGGTGTTGATGCGTTACGTCACTTCCGTCGATAGATGGCGCAGTGGACACACAGCACCTTCATTTGTTTATCACTGAATGGAAGGCAAGGCAAGTTTATTTGGATGGCACTATTCATACACAGGGTAACTCATAGTGCTTTACAAAGGCATAAAAAAGATCACAGAAGAATAGACATTAAAAATCACAAAAAGGGTAAAAGACATTAAAATAATCAAAGATAAAATGTAGTTTTTAAAATGCATTCACAAATGTACATTATATATAATACTATATAATACAGATAATTTAGGTTTTAACTATATTAAAACCATACATTAAAATTAACATTAAAATTAAAACGGAGTAAAGCAAAACATTAAAATAAAAAAAGTGCATTTAAAAGACAAGATTGAAAAGAGTTTACTCATAAGCACATGAAAAGAGGAAGGTTTTTAACCTGGATTTAAAATGTAAGTCACTCAGATTTACTTCTGTAAAAAGAATTGAATAATGCCATTGTATTAGCTTTAAAACAGCAAGATATTACATTAATATGTGTCCAAAAGAGTAACAATAACATATGATCTTTTAAAAGCTTCCGATAATTTAGAAGTTAAACTTTGAATATTTTAATAATACATTATAATAGATTACAAGACAGTAAGAGCACACCGATAAAAGAAAATTAGAAAGAAAAAGAAAATAATAATAATAATAACAATAATTATAGAAACAGCAGCAAACAGGAAATAACACATCAGAACTACTACTACTACTTCTTCTACTACTAATAATAATAATAATAATAATTAGAAATAATAAAAAAAAATAACAACAATAAACAAAAATTGCAAACTGGAAATTGCACATCCAAGAAACACTATTTACTGGCATACTTGGTTAAACTGCACAGTTTTGGTGATGAAGTCTCCAGTATTCTTATTCTATTTTAGTTTCATTATAGCTGTGTATTTTTTTTTCCAGTCTGCAGAGTAGCAGTGCATTTGTTAGTAATAAATTAGAAAAAAAAAAAAGTCCCTGACTTAACTTTTAGGAGCTCTGTCTATTTTGTAGACCTCACATGGTCACCAGATTACCCGACTCCCACTGAAATAGCACATACTCTGTTCATCCCAGTCATTTATTCTCCTGATTGTGTCATGTGTCATTGTTCCCTATGGAAATATATTTCTGTAGAATAGCAGGCTGGTCACGGGTGTATAAATAAGTGAGTGATGTTGAGAGTAGGTGGCCTTGGCTTACACCTGGACCATCCATCAGACCGAGCAGGATTGATTTGCTGGGGTTAAATCACATTCATAACCTGTGCCAGAGAAGACCTGTGACCCGGAGCCTCATGAATCAGGTCCTGTGTAGTGTAGTGTAGTCCTGCTGCAATGTACACTAACAGTGCAGTCATCAGACATATGAATAGTATTAGTAGTAATACAAATGCTTATTAATATTAAAATGTAAAACAGACAGAGGGTTTGATTTGTTTTGTCTGTAATCCAACACATTATTCCCCTTTTTCACAGCTTAGTGATCTAACAGTGCTTGACACCAGACTGTACTTTGCTCCCTCATGCGCAAACGCATGACTGCATTCAGACGTGCACAAACATTCAGATGCACATACACACAGATATGCAACTAGGAATGCGCGCACACACACACACACACACACACACACACACACCCATATGGACCTTGTTCCATCTCAGTAGATCCTCTGGTGATATTTTTTGTTTACTGACTTGTGCACGTATTCCCTGAACCAATGTTTGCTTTAGATATAAATGACAAAAACCTTGTAGATGCAGTGTTGCACCCTAGTGTACCTGCTGTGCTGTAGCTATTGTGATGCATTTCCTTTCTGTGAAACGCCCCATGAAAACTAATCTCCACTGGATTAAAAAAAAAAAAAGGTAGATTTACTCTCAATAAATACACATTTCCACACAGTATTTGGCATAAGGTGGGGATATTTGGACCGCACACTTAATCTGAAATGGCTTTGCCTGCTGGAGTCAGTTATCTCTTTGTACACTAAATAGATCAAGAAAGATTTAAGTCAACAATTCTCTCACTTAGTGGCTTTAAATGGTCGACACACCCTGGGCTTATCAAGAAATTCTTGACCTTGAGACTCAATTCCTGGTCATGCTGCACATATAGATTTCCCTGCATTTAAACATATCTAAATCCCCATCCTCCACTCTGCTGTAACCAAACCGACAACTCACATTTCTGTCAGGCTGCAATGTTCCTGCATATATTGTAAGCATTTGTATGCAGTCCACCAAGGCAAAACAATGCAGAGGAACCCACACAAAAATATGATGAACTTTGACAGACTTATAGTAGGCATATTCTTTGCAGCAAAAAATTTTATTTTTTTTATTTTATTATTATTCCTGTTCAGTATAGTCTAGCTCACAAACTGGGATAAGTTATTTCCATGGTAACCCATCCTCTGCAGGGAGCGGTGTGCACCACAATGACCTCTCTGGGTGCCTGTCAGTTCCTGTCAGTGTTTCTGAGCTGAACACACGGCAAAGGCTCACCTCTCTTTGTAAGAGTCCGCATGAGGAGCTCCGCATGTGACTTAACCCATATAGATGTAATTAGGAACACTTGTCTTTTTACTACTTTTTTTTTTTAGCAGGAGCTGATTCTTAAACGGTAAAACCCAAAGCCTGTGCACCTTGAGTTTATCAGATTTTTCCCATAAGGATGGACATGACAGAAGGTGAGGTGAGGACATATGTATTACATTCTGCTTACACCAGCTTACATCCCTGAAAATCCATCAGGTTTGATAATTCGGCCCTGGCTGTAAGTGGTCGACGTCACTACAGGGTACTCAAAAAAAAATTTAGGTAAAGATAGTACATTTCCACACACAAGACACAATGACTCAACCAGGGAGAGGAAATTATGGAAACCATTAGCTTTTATTGTTATATAGATTTTTACAAAATGTGCTATTCCCTCAAATACTTCAGAATGTTTTTCACATAATAGACTTGTGCCAAATATGTTGTTCAGTTTCACCATTTTTGACATCAAAACAGACTAACTAGACAAAAAAAAAAGAAAAAAAAATCAAGTAAGTCACCTTGGCATGAGGAACATCTGTTAAGTTAATAAAGGAAAACATACTGTAGTATGGTAACTGCTGAAAGACACACAATTCACGATGTGCAACTGTGCAGCCGATGCATGAATAACATGGACAAGAAGTCAGTAATGTTATGGTAGTGCATGAATGTGTGCATTTGTATTTTAAAGGCTTCCCAGTGAAATGAAAAAACACTCAAGAGTAAGAGTTTAGCACAGAGCCTGAGGTTGGTGTGGTGACTGCCAAGACAACAAAGCAACATCAGGTTATTTTCTAACAATAAGTACCAATTCAGAAAGACAAAAAAGAAAATAAAGGCCCTAACAGTGATTTGTACCGTCCTTTTCCACACTCCAAAGTTCACACAAACTACAACATATTCCAGCAGTCAGTTACACAGTGGTCCCCTCAATTAACAACAAAACACAAAAAAATACAAAAACTCTGGTTCTCAATTCAGTCAGTTAATTAATTCTTAAAAGCCAAATATGAAATATCAAATTCGGCATAATTCAGTGATTGCCTCAGTCTTGAGTGTTATAAATTACCCCTCAGACCTCAGAGAACATGCTGAAGATCAGATGAATAAGTCACATTACAGCCAGACTATAATGAGCACTTCCACCCATAATGAAACTTTTGTACCTTCAGGTGCTCTAGCAGGCTTTCATTTACATCAAACAACTTTACTTTGGGGGCAAAATACATTAATTTGTGCTTTTGTGACTACAAACTGGTCTTCACTTTCCAAAGTATTCAATTAGAATCTATCTATCCCATGTCTGTTTTTAAACACCAAAACTACAAATCCCCACCGATCACAAGGAAAACTTACAGTAATTCAAGTCTTTACAACACTCATTAAAAAGTTTGTATAGATGAAACAAAACCCAACCCTAAATCAAAACTCAAGGGGGTCAAAGTGATTGGTTTCTAGACATATTTTTAACATTTCCACAGATTTACACACCTCTTTTTTGTGGAGTGATGCAATGATATGTTACTTTAGGCAAACATTCTGTGCTTTAGCTAGCTTTGTTTTTTTATTGCCTGAAGTCGCATTAGGAATGAGTTTTAGTGTTTAAAGTCTAGAGCTTAATGAAGGGTGTCCTGTGTGCCTCGACTGCGTCTCCAGGTTAGGAGCAGCAGGTGTCAGCCTCTGTGGAATTTGTAACATAAATATACACTAAAAAAGAATCTGTTGTGCGCCGTTACTGAAATGTCTCGTCGCCCTTGTGATTCCGAGCTACGTCTGGGTTTGGCTAGAGACGCCAAGAGGTTAGGAGAGCAGCTACTCTGGTCAGTAAATAAAAAGCAGGTACAAAGTAAGCAATATCCCAACTGCAAAGCCTGTTTTGGAGTGTGGGTTTTTTTTTTTTTCCGTTTTTTTTGCATTCTTAAAAAAGGCATAACCAATGCTTCTGCGGTCACTTCAAACCCTGCATGTCGCATTGCTAATCACATGCAAATATTTAACCTGCAGGTAGAACAGTCTTTAAAAACTTCAGCCTCTGTCACACCAAGAGCAAGAAAAGAGGAGGCCAGTGAATGACCCACAGATATACCTGTGATGTGCAATGTTCACACGGTTGTGAATTGTAGCTAGAATATGAAAGATCTGTTCTACCACTCTCAGGTTTAGGTAATGCCTTTGGAGCTGGCAAAAAAAATCCTTTTTTCCTACTCTGCAGCACAAGGGATGACACTGCTTATTTGTTCTGGCATGCTGCATCTGATCCTCCCATCTGCTGGAAGTCTAGGATGATAACTTTTATCAGCAGCATAAGGGAGAAGAGTATAAATGTTAAAACAGAGCATAAGGCATGTGCCAGCTTAACCCCTTAAAATGTTGCACTACAAAAAAGGCCAATCTATGAAATAAGTTAAAGTGTGTTACATATTTCTATCAACAGTTCATATTGGTTGTTTTAGGACTAATTGTCTTTGTGTCCTTATATACAATAAAGTGAGGAACAGTACAAGGCACACATTTAACAGCTGAATTGTTACAAAGATATAAATAACCAAGAAAAAAGTAAAGTTCATGAGTAGTGTGCTCTCCTCCGACTTTCTCCACTGTGCTTTTATCGACATTATATCCTGTTCTTCTCTGCAGCTTTCTCAATGTTCTGTTTAGTGATCAGAGCCACAGTGGGCCCCGAAAGAAAATCAAATGTCTGACAAGTAGGGTACTGGCAGCCTTCACTGGGCTGATGTGTTTGGTTGTGTGTTATTAAATGCTGTCTACAAAGCTGCCAGGGAACAGTCCGGTCCTGCCGTTCCTCTGCAGCGTTCCTTTGAACCAGCCGTCTTCCCTCTTCCTGTGAACGAACACAATGTCTCCCTCCTTCAGTTCCAGCTCAGCCTCGCTCTGGGGAGGATATGATACCACCACTCTGTACCTGGGGAGGACAGCCAGAGGCACAGTCAGTGACCGATACACACCACAACAAAGGCGCCATACCTGTAATATAGTGTTACAGTTTCAATGCACAGGGCAGATGAGTTAACAATACGGCGAAACTGCGGCTTTACGTGACTCTACCTCTCACATATGATGGGCCGTGCGTCATGTTGTTGAGATAAGAGAGAGGAGCAGGGCTGCCGGGGAGGAGGGGCGATAGGGGCACATCCATCTAGGGGGCTGCCCTTCCTGTGAGAGGGCTCTGGGGCTGAGGAGGAAGATGATGACGAGGAAGAAGAAGCGGCAGAAGCAGCAGCAGCAGGTTCGGGCTCCAGGGCGATAACAGAGCTGGAGGGTGAGGAAGTGTCAGGTCCCACAGCGCCTTGGAGGAGCTCTCCAGCAGCGACCTGTTCTGCCTCCAGGGTGGGAGAGGAGGGGGGCGAAGGGCGAGACTTCTTCTTATTGGAGGACAGCAGCTTCAGTAGACTTTTCTTTTCTCTCTGCAGCAACGAGACAGAGTCAGAGACACAAGTGATTTTGTGAAACCACAGACAGGTTGGGTCTAGTGCCTGGGATTGTCTGTGTCTCTACGACAGACACTACTGTGGTAGGAGAACTATTCTTAGCAGAGACAGGCTTTAAACTGTTGGTTGGAGGTATAAAAGCATGTCTGTCTGTTCAGAGACACATCAAAAGCAACCAATAAAGAGGTGAAATCAAAGACAGAAACAAAAACTTTATATAGTGATTAGTCAAAGGTTTCAGTGACTGTTTACAGCTGAAAGATCCAACAAAATACAACATTCTTACTAAGCCATGTACATCACTAATGAAAATCTGATATTCCTCTAATGTCTCTGGTCATTAAAGTGGATTTTTTCCACCATTAACAGACTTGTTCAATAGAGTAAACACAGCCACTGGTTTGCATTCAGTCTTGAACAGGTTGCCGTTACAATATTTGCACAGAACTACACCTGTTAGAAATCATACTCCGTATTTGCAAACCAGAGGCTTTCTTAGTGAATTGTAGGGCATATTGCTTTGTTAAATTTCAACTAGCTTCACAAAACTCCCAGTCTTTCATATTGTCTAGAAGTTGATGTGTTTTTCCTTTTAACCAGAATCTGGGCTTTTGAGTCTTGTAGGCTGTTGGCCAGTTGGTTTATGTAGAAAGTACAGAGTTGACCATAAACAGGTGAGAGGCAGTAGATAAGCACTGAAAACACTGTAAGTCCAACAGAATACTTGCATAAGGAGAATAGAAATAATCTAAATAAGGACATCCAACAGTTCTTGATGCTACTGGAATAATGCTCAATTCCAAATTAAAAATGTTTCAGGTGTGATTAGTATTTAATAAATATCTGTGGGTTCTGAGAGTATTTAGAGTTCAACCTTAACATCCTTGTCCAGTCTGCAGGTGAGGGCAGCGTTGGTGGATGCGGAGTTCAGAGCAGAGCTATTCCCAGGCACAGAGAGGACCGGTATTGGCCTCAGAGCGTCACCCTCCAAGGATGCAGCGCTGACGTTGGGTGGGGTCAAAGAGGCAGCGGCACAGCCCATGGCCACTCCAGCCCGGGTACAGCCCAGAGAAGCATTGGAGGAAGGCTGCGGGCACACTGCGAGATGTGGGAGATAAGTCACAGGTGTCACAGACTGGATGGGTGTCACTGCTGCTGTGGGCCGGTCCTGGCTATGACAGGCAGCTGCAAATCAACGTTCAACAAACAAACAAACAAACAAACCCATGTTAGATGTTTAGAACTTCTCATGTAAAGCAAAGCATGTAATAATACAAATGGTACTCAACAAAATGTAAGACATTCATGATGTAAAAACACCCACCGTGGTAATAAATCATCTGAACACAATGTTGATTATATTTCCCTACATTCACAGGTTATTAGGTAATATTTTTGAGGGATCCTGTCAAAAGACCACTGCAATATTCAACGCTTAACGCACAAATGAGAATTTGCATGTCAGTTTTTAATATTAAGTTCCCCAATTTGACTTGAGCTGATTTTAATACCTTTCATGTGAATAAAACATGAGAGCCAGATGGAACATTGGTCTAATTCAGTATTTGTTAAATTAATTTCAGACAGCAACAAGGTCCTGGGTCCAATCCCAGTGCTGGAATGAGTCTGTATGTTTTCCCTTTGTCTATGTGGGTTCTTTCCAGATTTACCTTAACAGGTGACTCAGTCAATCTAAAAGTGCCAGTACATA
>JAPQRP010049628.1:0-12600 GCA_037367295.1 Apogon hyalosoma | reverse complement strand
CACAGTGCTTCAGTTTGAACATTTGACAGATAAACAGTACCACAGTGCTTCAGTTTCAGACTCACAGTTTGTCATGTGTTTTATAGTTTGGGATTGTCTCTGTCAACTCCCCATATATTTTTTATTAGTAAGTTTTATTTTTTATTTATTTTTTTTAATTAATTACTATAAATTTCAGGGGACCTAATTTGAATTCCAGGCGACCCCATGGGGGGGTGCCAACCCCACGGTTGAAAAACACCGCGTTAAACCCCTTCTAAGAACTCTTACCTTCTTTTGAGGGTTAGACAGCTGCTGTAGTTGCACTTATTTCTGTTGATGATTATCAGTCCAGTGAAGCACCAACAGTATACCGAAGACTGCTTTTGTGAGTGAATATTGCTGTTGGTCTCAAACACCTGCTGTATAAATGCCATCTTAGATAAGATTATTTAGCTAACGCAGAGCCTAGTCCACTGGGACTGCCTTTTGAAGTAAAGAGCATATTGAAGTGATAACAGCTGATCCCAGCCAACATGTGAGCCATGTGAGCTGCCAATAAAGGAGGGATGAGTCTGGTAATTAAACCCACTCTCCATGTCCTGCATAAATGTCAGAGAGAACACGAATGCCTCCGTATTCCCACTGAACAAAGGTGGCTGGCATACCTCCAATAATCAGACAGTAGTTATTAAAAGAGATGAACTGTGATGCTGTATCCACTAAGTAAACTGAAAGTTCTTTGCCTGATGCCAAACCTCCACCAGAGATGAAACCCACACTCTTTAATAGACACGTATTTGCATATGCGACTCCTTGCAGATGAATGATTTCAATTTTGGCAAACGATGCATTAATATCAAACCAAGTAATTAAAGTATTCATAATAGTGGAGAGAGAAAAAAGTGTGGAGAGTTTGGCAGAGCTAATCCCCTGAATATCCTCCACTGAGCAGTGTAAAGTTAAAGTGCAGAATCTGAGAGGATGATGTAAAAGCAAGGCTGCAGTTTAGTGCTTGATCCCGCCCATTTGGAGAAAGATGACAGCATATGGCGAAGAATTAATGTTTTTGAAGCGTGGTTGTCTATCTACAGTAGATGTCAGGCAGGACAATGTGCTTTACTTCTGTAGACAGAGGCAGCAGCATGTGTTGTAGACCCCTGAAAAAAATCAATATCAGTTTATGTACCACAGGGTGACACGGCGGTGGGTTATCAGTCACATCACACTCACAGAAATAACCCTATCTTCTCCCAATTCCACCAGAGTGACTCCCATACCATCCTTTTACTGTGTTGTGTGTGTTTTTAGGGATTAATTCATATTATAACTCCATATATTAACTTATTGTTAACGTAGTATTTCGACATTCTGTGTTTTTCCATTCTGGCAGTTTTAAAACATGAATGAATGAAAACTGAACCTATTTACACAACTCGAACTTTTATGTTAACATAGAATAAATGATAAGAATAACCAAAAATCATGGGAAGGAATGCTTCTAGGACCAAAAATGAGTTTGTTTGAGGTGCTCTTTGGGAAAAAGGGATTTATAAAGTATATGACAAACGAGAAGAAAACTCCAAGGCACTCTCTTTAAGCATTAAAATACCTGTATTTTCATGGCATGGTCATGAATAGACCTCAAAAAAACACTTCAAACCTTCATCAGGAAATCAAACAAAACAGAAGTCTGAAGCCAGAAGCCATGGGCCTCCTTTGGAACATATTTGTTATCAAATGTTACATTTTTTGATATACATTAGCATCTAAGACATTTGATTTGTGCCATAAAAATAGCAAACTTTGATTTGTTTCATACTTTCTGTGTCTGTCGAGGCATCCTGTAGTGTTGCATTCATTGGAATCAAATAGATGTGATGTACGTGTGACTTTGAGCTTTGGCTATCAACAGTTCTTCCATTCATCCTTGAGTCCAAGTGAACATTTGTGGCAAATTTTAAGACATTTTACTCAGCTTTCCCAGAATGCATTGGGCCACCAGACCAACTGATGAACAAACCTTGTATTTCTATAGAGATGCATCAAAAACCTCTGGGTCTGGATGTCTTCATCTCAGTAACCTCTTTATCATGTCTGAAGTTTCTCAAGGTCTTTTACCAGCTTGATAAGTCTTTCAGTGAGATGTGGCAGATCCACTGTTCTGCACAATGGGTTACGTTCTGGCCCGTCAGAGTTGTTCAGTCTGCAGAATACAGAACAGGAGGAGTGGACGGTGTCATTAATCTGCACTGGATCACTTCTAATGACTCTTTAATCTAACAAATAACTAATCAGCATATAACTCCACCCACTACCGCTCACTGAGCTGGACACCAGGGTCTAAAACATGTGAGAAATGGAATTAGAAATGGTTATAATGGATTGTTTTTATCTCACTGGCCAATCGCCCACGAGTTATTGTGAAGGTGCTTGTGTCTGCCATAGTCTTCGTTAGGAATTTATTTAAACATCTTCTCTGATTAAACTATTGACCGGATTCATTTCCAAATTGTATGTGCATCTTCCTTGGAACAATGTCTACAAAGTTTAATTCAGTTTTGAGAAATTTAGATTTTAGAATTTTTGACAAATTTTTGAAACATTAAAATTTTGCCTTTACTTCTAATGGTCCATATTTTGATGGTTTATAACATGTAAATGGTTACAGATATCAATGTAGTTACTATTGAGCACTGATAGAAGCCATATATGGAATTTCATTAGGGTCCATGACCTTTGACCTTGGTTGATTCATTTAAATTTTATACGTATCTTCCTTGATGTAATGCATGGGTCAGCAACCGTTACTATCTAAACAGCCATTTTAGGGCAGAATTACAAAAAAATAAAAGGAAAACTGTGTGGAGGTCAAAAATATCTGTATATGTTTTACCTCTGAGTGGTGACTGTTTAAGAAGCTCTGTAGGATTAGTTTGTACAGTGTATGTTGAAAATTAATCAGAGTTTCAGTGCATTTTCAGAACTACAAAGAATGTACAAAACTACACTAAAGAAAATAGTGACATTTTTGCAGCAATAATGGACTGGTATTTGCATTGGAGTCTACATATGAATACCTTCAGTGTCATCAAATTAAAAATAGACTATATTCACTCCTACTGTAACCTCTATTTTTTATTCATTTAGAGTGTAGTCTACATTTTTACAACTGAATAATACTAGAAGGAATTTAGGGTTGCGACAATAATAGCAAAATGTAGAAAGAAAAAAAAAAAGAAATTCCAGATCTTTTTTTTGCCAAAGTCACATGGAGCCACTTGAAAAGGGCCCAAGAGTCAAATGTGGTCCTGGAGCCACAGGTTGCCCACCCCTGGTATAATGTCTGCAAAGTTTGGTCACAGTTTTCCAATTTTTTTTTATTTTTTTTTATTTTACAAATATTTGAAATATTAAAAATTTGCCTTTTCTTATAATGGGCTAGATTTTTTATGTAAATGGTTACAAATATCAGTCTAGTTCCTACTGATCACTGATACAAGTCATATATGGACTTTGTTCAAAATTCAACTTGGTATTGATTCTTGACAGAGCACAGTCCTATTTTTCCATATTCTGACGCACAGACATGCCGAATCTGTTGTCTAAAAAAATAAAACATGATATGAGATGCTCTGCCGGACTCACACAAACTGAATATTGAAATGTCTGCTCTCTTTCTCCATCGGCCTTTCAGATTCCTGTCACATTCACATGTATATCGTGTTTCCTGAGTGGGTTGCACACTGCAGCTCGGCACATGTAGCATCCTGCGCTCAGTGTCACAGCCTATTTAAGCAGCAGGAAATCCAATTTGTTTTCAACAGCGGCATGTTTTTGGTTTTGTTTTGGAAACTTTGAAAGCGCTGGAACTGAAAGTTGACTATTTGATTCAGATATTGTCACCTGCAGAGCATACAGATGAATAATTATAAACTCATGGAATTTCAAGAAAGTTAGGACTAAAAAAAGTATTATCATGCATAAATCCCCCCTTTTTCATTCTGTGTCTTATTTTATTTTATTCAAGATGTCTGATTTTCTCTTATTTTATTTAATTTTGTATTTTTATTTTTATGTTTTGCTGTTAGTGGTTTTTGTTTTCATCGCCATGGCTGAGTAGTTGGTGTGTATGGTGCCAAGTGTTAGCTGTTAAAATGATATGTATGTTGTGTGTTTCTATTCAACAACAAAAATCAATAAAAACTTGGATTATTAAAAAAAATAAATAAAAAAGAAAGTCAGGACTTCAGTATCGGTTAAAAAAATGGAAAAAGGATTCTAGTAGAGCGGAAATGATTAATCAACTCAAATCCATTAAACCATTGTCCTGAGTTGAACCTTTGTTTCCTTAATTTCGCTGCTGCTAAACATTGGTTCCTCCGCTGTGTTTGACACAGACACATATTGTGACGCACATGACGACAGGATTAACACAAACGACATAAGAGATAAGGACAAAAAGGCAGGAAATGTTTATAAGTTGACTTTTCTGCATCGGAACCATCACTTACTCTTTTAAACTTTGACGTTTTCACACAAAGATTAAAAATATCTGTCTTTATTTTATTTTTTTTTCAGTTGTATGTTGGTCTTATATTTTAAAAGGGAAGTGGACTGTTTGTGTGTGTTTGTCTCAGGCATCACACAAAATCTATACAGAGTTGACTGCTGCAGTTTGTCATACTTGTGTATTTTTGGTCAATGAACAGACTAGTGAAAATGGCAAGTTGATAGGACCAATATTTTTGGGAGAATTTTGGAATACAACAGCCTTACAATCCCATTGCTATGCCCAGAATCATGTTTCCTACACTTAGAACAATGGGGTAACGTTACTAAGGTGTCCATGACCTTTTTAGAGTGAACCATGGGTGGAGTGACATTTTCAGAATCTCTTTGAAGTGAACAGTGACCACCTAGCAACGTCATGACAACAGATCAACAATAGGGTAGTAACAGTTGTAATCCAAATTCATCAACTATCATATGTAAAATAATAAATATCATGATTTACCAAACATTTTTTTATGTCAGTACTTGTAAAATATAGACTAACATCTTTTCCCAGAAGTCAGCTATCCCCAAAATAAAAATGAACACATCTAGAACCCCATGGGTCAGAGCGTTAGTTCCATCGTAAGTTGTTAGTAAGTTGGATCCAAATGTGTTGAAGAATGCAGTGCACATAGTCTTTGTAGATGTCACTGTCAGACATCTTTGTTGTTGTTTATACTGCATTTCCGCTTGTAAGATCCTTGCTGCTACACTGTACATTTGATGCAAAAAGTCACCACTGTCGCATTCGAATTATTATATATATGTATAATCTATAATAGACCTCGGGGCTGGTTCTGGGGGTGGGCAAGAGGGGGCAATGCCTCCATATACAAACATCCTGCCCCCTCAAATGAAAGTTTGCGAAGTATCAGGAGGTTGGGAAAAGGTAAATGAGATTCCCAACAGTGGGAGACATAGAGGAATTAGTTACGTGCTAAGTTTCACTTTCACTTTGCATGTACCGCACCACCCCGTATTACCCCCCCGATGTCCAATGTTGATTAATTGGCAGGCTCTAATCCGAATAATTTAACTAAATCACATGACTGAGGGAAAGTATTAAAGAAAAGGCATTTTGACTAATGCAGGAGCGGTGACAGTCACACATTGTCATCTGTTATGACCCTCCTGCAGGAGTGTTTGAATTGGGTTGTACAGCACAGGCATATAG
The DNA here is from genome assembly GCA_037367295.1 of Apogon hyalosoma. Taxonomy (NCBI): domain Eukaryota; kingdom Metazoa; phylum Chordata; class Actinopteri; order Kurtiformes; family Apogonidae; genus Apogon; species Apogon hyalosoma. The sequence continues at coordinate 6,890 of JAPQRP010049628.1, read as the reverse complement.
TTGTTTACTGTCATCTGTGGAATGTGGATTCTTTACATGCAGACGGTGACACATATTGTCTGCCGTGCTTCTCGGGGTGAGCGACATGGCTGAGTGTTGTCAACAAACTGATTGGCCAATTCTAACAGTCATGGCTCCAATCACAACAGTTTCAGCCTCCTCATTACAGACACAGTCACCACACATAAGCCGCCTCTGAAGCGCTTTCTTCCCCGACTATAAATCTGGGCTCGGCATTGTGTTTCCCATCTCCCATTCAGCGTGAGCACAAGTGAATCTGGCAGCCTGTCAAGCAACGCAACTGAGGCTGCGAAATGTCATTTAAAATGCTCATATTTTACAAGTGTCTGGTTCTTATGATTTCACATATTTAACTGCTGTCTCTGCTCTTTCTGTTTGTGTCTGTCGATAGGTCAACCTGGTTTTAGACGACGGCCGCTCCCTGGGGCTGATGATCCGAGGCGGAGCAGAATACGCTTTGGGTATTTACATCACCGGAGTCGACCAGGGCTCGGCAGCAGAGTGTGGAGGACTCAAGGTACCTTTTAGTCTATGTACCGCTGATTTTATATACGATTGGGTTTACACATGCCCCACTGTGTTGGTTTTGTCACATCCACTTAGAAATACAAGGGTCTGTGGAGTCTTAAAAAGTCTTGAATTTGCAAATCTGTATTTAATACCTTTAAAAAAAAAACTCTTTAAAAGGTATTACATTTGTGATATAGTCAGTCTTAAGTTATGTTGCCATAAACTTCTTGGCTGTATTGTGTTTAAATGTGTCCAAGCTGCAACGAAAGTAGCATTAGTCCACTTAGTTCCAGCTGTTCCAACCTGACAATTTATACTGAAATTAAGAACCAGTTATCGCAAACTTTGCAGAAATGATGACCGAACATTCAGCCCAACACATATGCAGCCGTTAGTCGCTGCACTGACTGTATTTCTTTTTATTGTGTGTGTTTCTCTTATATCAAGTTGCTGAAATTCTGTTTTAGCACTTACACCTTTACATTAGGAGTGTAACAGTACAGAAAAAGTTTGGTTTGGTACGTTTTTGGTACAGGGGTCTTCGGTTTGATACGTTTTTTGATACATTTCTGGTACAGTGAAGGAGACCAGGAAAGGTGGGGGGGGATCCGTAACTACCTGTGGGACACAGGACATTTCTACAAAATATTATTCAGTCATATGTGCATTAACAGTCACCCACATGTTATGTATTTTTGAATATTCAGTGTTCGTTTATGGTAAACACTGTAATGTACTGAGTGTTTGTGAATGCCTCAGTGTTCCCTGAGGCGCAGTGAACGTGACCTCATAGTAATACCACAGCAGAGGCACAGTGAAGGAGAAGAGGAGCAGGTTCACTGGATTTTACCTACTTGAGTTAAACATTAAAACCTTTTCGCTATAAAGGGACCCGTGGACTCTTTTGTGCCACAAAGCTGCAACGAACCGAAAAAAAAAAGTGAAACTTAACCTGCTTTTGAACGTCCGACCCAGCTTCTGTGCCTGTTATACTCTCTATTGTCATGTTTTGGTTTCTTTTTTTTTTGTTTTTTTTTTCGGCAGCGGTACAGACGATTCACTGTTGCTGAATGTATATAGAGGAAACCCTGCACATGGGTTGTGCTTGTGTTCACCGTGCTTCCCCAGTGTTTGCGTTCTTCACATAGGCTGCATGTATTCATTCAGTACACCTCCATATTGTATCGAAGGCCCCGAACTGAAGCGGTTCAGTACAAACGAGTGCACCGTTACACCACTACGTTACATGCAGGAGTTTCCCAGAGTCCTCCAGTGCACACTATCATGTTCTTGTACCTGAAAATTGCTCTGAAATCTGGATGGGATGTTCACAGGTGCAAACACAAAACCATGGTTATGCTCAGTTCAACGTAAACTCACCCAGTGTTGGAGTTGAACTCATGGAAAATGATAAACAAACTGCATGTCTCCTTTTTGGCTTTGGTTGGTGTGGACAGTTTTGTTCTGTTCCAGACTCGGCTCACGTTGTTCTGTCTCTGAGGCTTTGATAAAGAAAGAAAAAAAGAAAAACGGGCTTTGTCAGGATAACTTTGTGATTAATGCTGGTATGATATTAAAGAATAAGAGGCTTTTCTGAGAATATGCACAACTACTTTATAAGCCATAGAAACTGTTTTCAAAGACTGTCTCAACTGAGAAAATCCAGGTTTTGCAGAACAAACACAAAGATGAGTGTGTGAATGTGAGAGTAAACCGGCAGAGAAGAGGTGTGTGTGTTTTAATTATTGGATTTTCTCTTCAGAAGTGGGTATTAGAAACACCAAAAGCTGTTTAGAAAGAGACGATTGTATTTGTGATGAAGGATCCAAAATCATATTTTAAGTAATGTGTGTTTTTCTTTTTCATCATCAAAATGGAGTGACAGTACTGGAGTATTGTTTTGTTAGTTTATTTCTTTTCTTACATTCCTGTCGTTGTTTTTAACTGGATTTTTAGCTTCTTTTCTTCAGTTCTGTTGCAATAAGACAACTTGATTAAAAAAAAAAAAAAAGAAAAAAAGCTAATTACCCCTCAGAGATTTAGATAAAACTAGTACAATTCCCTGACCTGTGCTAATTTATTTATTTTCTAGTATTTTTATTGCATTGTTTGGCATCAGCAGAACCTCAGTTTAATTTGGTTTGTTTAGTGTCACTTTTACATTTGCTGTGTCTGAGAATTACATTTTTGAGACAATACATTTTTGAGGAAAAAAACTGTAATATTTTTATAACATCTGACCTACTGGAAGTTTTATCCTCAATAACCATGTCAAACATGGATCTGATAGGCTTTGAAAATTAATTACTGTCCATATTGAACGTTTCCTACAAAAGTTATAGTCGTTTAGTGGAAACTGTGATGAATCACAGTAACACAATGTTACAGCCCAAACACATTCATTATGGAGCTCCAGAATGCCCCGATAAACCAATGTTGTTGATATCAATATAGTTATTATTGAGCACTGACAGGAAATCATATATGGACTTCCATTTGGGTTCATGACCTTTGACCTTGAGTGGCCTTGAAAGGTCAAACTCAAGGTCACCCATGTCTACATTTCAACTATCTTCCTCTCTGAAACCACAGTTGGATTTATTTCAAATTTTATGTTGCTTCCTTGGCACAATGTTGCCAAAGTTTGCGCACTGTTCTGACAATTTTTGAGTTTGAATTTTTGATGAATGTTTTGAAATATTAAAAATTTGCATTTACTTATAATGCTTCATATTGTCATGGTTTATAACATGTAAAGGGTTACAGATATGAATATAGTTCCTGTTGATCACTGATAGAAGTCACATATGGACTTTGAACTAGTTGAGTTCTCTTCCAGTGAAAGTACCACCCACTTCTGTTGGGAGATTGATCCCAGGACTCTAATGCCGTGTTTCCACTACATGGAACCAACTCGACATGGTTCAGCTCGACTCGACTCAGTATTCCTGGAGACTCTTTCCATTCCAGGATAGTACTGTCTTTCCAGTACCTGTTCGTCATAGCGGTACGGCGCGTTACTTCCATGTCATTTGCTCAGGGAATTGTTGATAAACTCGCTCATTGCGCGTTATCTCGTCTGAATTTTTACATCGGCCACCAAGGACTGAATCTCCTGGACTGACCATGGTGTAGTTTTGGGCTGTCATCATGTGGATTAATGTACTGCTATATTTACTGTCAACTTCCGCATCTGTATTTTGTAAAACAGCGGGTCACAGAGACAACTGTCTGACCAATCAGTGGGCTGCAATGTTTATACGTCATGTTTTAGTATCGCTTGGAACCTCGGCAGAGGTGATACCAAAAAACTAGTACCAGGTGCCAGATTCCAGGTCCTTTTCCGTCATGGAAACGCAAAAAGGCCGAGCTGAGTCGAGCCGGTACCACGCAGTGGAAATGCGGCATAAGGTTCCGTTCAGACTGCAGACAAATGTGACCCAAATCCGATTTTTTTGCCCATATGTGACTTGTATCCGATCTGTTGAAGACAGTTTGAATGGCATAAATCCGATTTTTTTCAAACCCGACCCAGGTCACTTTCATATGTGGTCCTAAATTTGATACGTATTTGATATTTTGCAATGCGACTTCAGTCTGAACAGCCAGGACACATTTATCCGACTCTTACATCCTTGAAATGCGGCAAATGTCACAATTCTGCGTCCCAGGAGGAGGAGCGGTGGGAAAAACATACTTACTTCCATAAACGCAGTGTGTGCCTGCGTGGTCACGTATTACATCAGAACCTCTTTTGGGCATGCGGGTCATTTCAGGGTCGTATTCAGTTCGTATTCAAAACCGATAGAGGTCGCAGTTAATGTGTAATATGAACGACCACATAAAAAAAATTGGATTTCACCAAAAAATCCAAATTGTGCAATAAGACCTGCAGTGTGAACGTAGCCTAACATAGAACCTGACAGCCTCGCAAATTCAACCTTTTATTGATTCTTGATGGAAGATGTTGATGAGATACAGGGACATTGGTTCTATTTTTGAGGATTAATGTTAGTAGAATATTTTAATACTTCTTACAGAATATTGTACAGTATTTATGCATGTTAGCATCACTTACATTCCAGTTTTAAAAAAAAAGAAGCTCCTGCAGCCTTTTGTAAGACTTCCAGTTCATGATAAATAAATGAAATGTACTGCTGACAAAAGCAACAAGGGCCCAGGATGTATGTGTGCTCAGTAAACTGAGTTTCTGAGTAGGATCTTCTGTTTTAAGGCTCACAGACTCTTTATTCTCCTTGGAGCAGTTATACAAACACTCTCAGCCTCAATCATTTAAGTAACTCCACAAGTTGTATAGAACAAAAGACAAAGGTCAGTATCTATATTTTGGAGCAAATGAGTAAAAGACTGTCCTCCATCTGTAGAAAAATGAACCTCCTCCACTCGGCTTAGACTCCATTTGTTTCCCGGCGGGTGAAAGGCTGAGGATAGAGGAAAGTGTTTTATCAACAAGTGTATTCTGCTTTACTTTCAGGATAACATTGGGACGATAAAACCCCTTAGATGTGTTGGATCAGAGCCCAGAACTGGCTCAAACCCTGAACTTATTGAACTGAAGTAGTAGTCTTCAGTGACAACGAATATTTACCAGTGATTTAAAGTTTTAGGAACAAGAACTGCAATTTATTTTGCAAGTTTAACTTCCTCAGGACTGAGCTGGTTTTATCAGATCAGTCTGACTATAGTCACTTTTCCATTGGACATCTGTGCAAAACTTAACGATATTTACTAAATGTCAAAAACAGAAGTGCCTAATGTCTGTTTGTCCATTAAATCACAAATGCGATGATTTGTTTATTATCGCGAGATGACACGAGAAGTCATTCCATAAACATAGCGACGAACATAAATATGGGGTTGATTTACAGATATATTCATTATTATTATATATTACCCTTCTATCTCGTACTAAATTCAAAAATGATTGGGTTTCCTGGTGTGTCCACACATACTGTGCCATGTTTCTTTTAAAACTCTTCTTTTTCGCTTGTTGTAACGTCCGTCAACATCCTTTCTTTTTTTTTATTCGCGTGACTCTAGTTGCGGAAAAAGGTCTTTCCAGTGGAGTTTTGCATGATATACCAATTGTGCTATGCCCGAAAAACCACCTCTTGCCAGCGCAAAAACTTTTCATTGAAAAACAAGAGCTTTGGCAAAATTGTTGTTTTTTCATTTGGTAAATTTTTATGCACAAGTTATATTTGCACAATTTGAGGGTCAATGGAAAAGCGACTAGTGACTGTTAACCTGCTCAGATATGTTCCCATTTTTTGCTCTTACTAAACAGTTAGCTGATACGTAATACAAGCAAATGCTGCATTTTCCCTCATTCCCTTTGACACGCAGCAGTGAATACTCTGAATAATGCAAAAAACTCTGATGACATGCATCTTCCAGTTCCACTCTTTTAATAACCGAATTATATATTTGCAATGTTGTGCATATCCAAAATATTATAAGCGATATCCAAGTTGCTGATAATGTTTAAAAGTGTTCCCAGACTTTTGGGCTTTTTTTTTTTTTCTGTTATCCATCTCTAGTCCACCCTGAAAAACTGTTAACTTTTCATTGACAATAAAGAAACCAGAAGTTCTGTGCAGAAAAAAATGTCATACACATATAAAACTAGTAGAATAATTGCACTGTGGAAGGGTGAGTGTAAAGGTTAGTATATTAAAATAAGTATTACTATTTTTTCTTGACTCAAATATGAATAATATATGTAACTCATCACCTGATATACGATCCATATTTTGATGGTTCATAACATATAAATAGTTACAGATATCAATATAGTTACTATTGATCACTGATAGAAGTCGTATATGGACTTTAATTTGGGCCCGTGACCTTTGACCTTGAGTGGCCATGAAGGGTCAAACTCAAATCCACCAATGTCTAGATTTCAGTCTTCTCCAAAAGTACTGGTCAGATTCATTTAAGATTTTTTGGACAATGTCTGCAAAGTTTGTTCGCAGAAAACATTTATAAACATTAAATTTGCCAGTGAGATAAATCCATGTATCATTCGTTCTTTTCATATTCAGTTGAGAATCCACAATTGGAAAACGAAAAAATGACTCATTATTTCATTATTCATTTACAAATCAGCAATCAAAAAACAAGTTGTTTTTCCTTCTTTCGATTGTTCGCACAAATTAAAAATGTGAAATAATCAAATGGCCCAAATGTGTGGTTTCATGTTGACATTTCTGATCTGGTCTGACCCTGCAGTTCCTGATACTTGTTGGTGTGTTGATATGGACAGTGGTGGGTTTGCTAGTATTCTGCCTAATGCATTCTGGGTAATGCAGAATTTGGTGTTATTCAGAGGCAGC
>JAPQRP010049627.1:0-12600 GCA_037367295.1 Apogon hyalosoma | reverse complement strand
TGCAGTACTCTGAATGCAGTACTCTGAATGCAGTACTCTGAATGCAGTACTCTGAATGCAGTACTCTGAATGCAGTAGTCTGAATGCAGTACTATTTCTGTCACTATTACGTAATACTGTATAGTATAATTCTGTATACATATATAATACTTAAAATACAGTACATCACATGATGTCTGCATGCCGTACCTTCGTCTATGGCGCCCTTCTCCAGGTACGGGGTGACGAACAGAGGAGAGCCGGGGTCGACTCCACTGGGTCCGCTGACACGAAGAGACTTCCGACAGAAAAACGATGAGCAGCCCCGTGAATGGGCCGACTCCAGGAGAGCCCACAGTAACAGGAAACCCAGAGTTTCCCTCAACAGCCTGCCAGTATTTACAAAAAGCATATCAGACTACAGTCGTGTGTGCACCTCAAACACTCAGATTTCACCACAACACAACCACACCACGGGCCACACGGCGGAAGTGGAAATGTGTCTCAAAACTCACCACATGTCCACTGAAACGAAAAAGGTTTTTTATTCCGCTTAGTTTAGTTAGATATCCAACAGCTGCTTTAGTTCTGAAGTTGAGGGTTATGGTGGTCACATGATCAGCCTCACAGTTGATCACGTGATCTGTAGTGTGTAACACAGTAAACCCCGATCTAGGTCTTGCAGGAAAATCTAACCTTGCATCCAAAAGCTAAAAACTGTCCAAAATTATTGTAGCTTGGTAATTAACTAAATTACCAGACTTAAAAGTGTATTTTATATTTAGTTCAGACTTTGCATCAAAAAATGCCTGTAAATCATTTAATTTAATTGTAATAGGCAAGGCAAGTTTTATTTGTATGGCACAATTCATACGCAGGGTAACTGAAAGTGCTCAACAAAAATAAAAGGCAAGTTCTAAATACAGCGACGAGAATAAACATTAAAAGCAATAATATATAGAATCTTAATTTCTTTAAATTAAAATAAAATAATAAAAATTGTTAAAATAAAAAGAGACAAGAGAGTCCAAAAAAAATCATTCCTATAAGCATATGCAGAGCCAATTGGTATCATGAAAATCATGGCATAATGAAAAAAAAAGGATACCAAATGAGGCATGATAAACAGTTTTGTTTTCTTTGTTGTTGTTGTTTTTTTGTGATATGAAAGCAAAATCAAACATATTCAAAAATGGCCAAAATGGTCAGACTCCTGAAGGTTAAATAATAATTAGTTAAAAAAAATGTAAATATTGTGCTGTATGTAATGTCTTTAGCGGTTATTTTACTGTGTAAATGCACCACGGTTCTGTCCTTGCAAGAAAAGTACAAATGAAGGCTGATTTGTGTGATAATGAAAATGAAAAGAATACAAAAAGTGAAAAGTGAAAGCAAGTATTGTAAACACATGACCTTATTAAGAAAGCATTAACTGACTTGAATACAGGTTTTTTACATTGTAAAGCCACTTTCATTGTAAAAGGAAGGTGGAGCCTGAAGTAGAACTGAAATACTTGAAAATAAAAATCTCTCACATCTGTCTTTACTGAACATGTAATCTGGTCATTGTTGGCCATAAAAGTAAGTACATAAGTCAGACCTCCATGAGTCTGTGCACTGCAGAAATGAACATAACACTAACGGAAAAAGGTTTTTCAAATAGACGTCTACATTTCTGTATAGACATCATTTTATTATTATTATTATTATTATTATTATTATTATTATAATTATAATTAGAATTACAGTATCATTATGTTTTATTCTCCTAAATATTCTTGATTAAACACAGATTCAAGCCCATAATACATGTGACTCATTCACACCCTGTATCATCGTATTTGTAGAGGGAATGCTGTAGGTGTAAGTAGGAATACATCTTTTGATTGGTCTCTTTTGCTGACACATGTAGCTGTGTATTGTTTGTATCACTATGTATTTTTCCTCTTCTTTTTCTTCTTTTTTTTTTTTTTCCACTTTTTGACACACAGGTTCTACACAATAGAGGTGCTTTTTGTTATGCTGCAATCAGTACAACCTGAAAGTTGCTTGTGCAACCACACAGTCACAACATTGACCACATAGAGGGAGATAATCTCAGTTTAATTATTCTTATTATATTAGATCAAATTAGTAATTGTGAATCTAGTCTTTGTTGTTTTGTGTTAATTAACAAATCCCTGTACGTAGACATTCTGTTTACTCTTATGAAAAGGTTATTACCACATTTTAATTGAGTTGTTTTTCTTTGAAGCCCCTTTGATTACATTTTCCTTATCAAATTACCTTGAATTGTTATGAGTGTAAATCTAATCAGGTAGATGTGTCTTTTCCTTTGAAGCAGTCTGTACTCTGTCTAAATCTACTCAATCACACATGTGACATGGGTCTGTCAACATGCCTTTTGTTTAACCCACTGTCTTCTGTGAACATGCATATGTTCCTGGCAAGAAACTCAGTTTAGAGATTACTGTCCATTACACAGTGAATAAAGTTAATCTGAAACAGAATTATTTTCATGTACTCTATTTTCTTGTAGGTTATGCACAAACACAAGGCCACAGTGATGAATCTTTCACACACGGCATCTTTGCATCTTTGAATCTGTAAAGGAAATGGGATTTTTTATTTTTTTTTGTACAGTTGATGTGCACAACAGAAACGCTCTTGTCCCTGAATGTTTTCAGTTTAGTTGTGCTCAATTAACCTTGAAACTTCAACACAAATACAACTATGCAAATACACGGGTTACTGAACATCTCCAGTAAAAATGGAAATAAGTAACTTTTTCAAAAGTATTTCCACTAAGCCACAGCTCAGTTATTCCACCAGTCCTGGAACTGAACCAACAGCCTTAGAATTACAATTTCCAGGTCCGGCCCTGGTTTTTGCTTGATTGTTGCGTCCTCATAACTCTCCTCACCTCCGTCCAGGAACAGATAAAACCACATAAGACAGAAGTCATTAATAGGACATTTAGAAAACCCCTGAGCTTAACATCTTTTTAAAATTTGCAGGAGATGCCAAATGTATTTCATAAATCTTTTTTTCTTCAGCCTGTGTGAGGGTAGACCCAGCAGATGGCGCACAAGACATCGAGTTTTATTCTGGCACTTTAAGCACAACATGACACAACATGACATCTGACGAAAATATGCAATGCCAAAGCTGGGATAATGTGGTTTTTCTTGTTAGGCCTTCACATGAATGCCATTACGGGTTTCAGATGAAACCGCCTGTTTTTAAGTTTGGCAAACAGAATCACAGTCAGCTTTTTCTGGGGATTTTTTTTTTTTTTTTGCCAGTCGGGATTATTTGTTTCTCCGCGTCTGGCAACCCAGCTCCAAACTTTCTCTTTAAGAAGGCGTCTACGCTGCAGTGTAGTGTGTTTATTACAATCCTTAAAGTGGCACATGGAAACCATAGCTCCAGTCCTGATTTCTGCTCGACTCAAATCTATAACCTCTAGCCTTTGCATGTCCAAAGTGAGGAAATGCATTGGCGAAAGTGATCCACGGCGCTTATTTCTGTAGGTTGTCTGACTATTTTTATCTGTGGCCGTGGCACTTACAGTATATGCGGCAGCGTGAGCTCCACACCAGGGCGCACGGAGAAGACGCAAAGAGGAACGGATCGGCGCATTCATACACACGGGGCTGCTGTCGGGACCATACCAGACATGGAATTCAGCCGTGAGAGGTGGAGCACATAGGAGCCTGAGTGAAATGGAGGCACCGCCGGGGACGAGCTGCTGTGAGCGCACCTTGGCCAAGTAACCGAGCCGGGAAACGGACTGGGATGGCAGCATCCAGTAACTCAAGCCTCTCAGGTTCATCTGTGTCATCTGGTAAGAGTTCACATCACCCAAACTCAAACTACACACTCAGGCTTTTTGAGTATAATAATAATAATAATAATAATGATTAATAATAATAATATGTTTCTTGAATCAAACTTTTCTCATTATCTTGCAAAACCAATAGGAAATAATTTCTGGCTTCATCTGCATGTCTCATATTTGCCAGTTCCAATACACATATTGCTGAAGCAGCTTCCACTCTTCCACTCCACATCTTCACTGCTGTGATCTTGGATGAACAATAATTGAAAAGCATCACTATCTGTTATATGTGCATGCAGAGGTGGAAACATTTAGAAGGAGAGGACGCCTTTGGTGTGTGCAGAGGGATTATGATATTGTGAGATACAGTCAGTTTGACATTGGGTTTTGGATGGTATCATTAGATTGCCAATCATCTCCATAATTCCCTCACTGACTTTCCACTTGGCAGGCTTGAGGGATTATCGTTAGTCTGTGTAGTGAATATTTTCCCCCCCAAAAAATTGCAGGGAGGTTTTATATCATTGTGAAAATCCAAATGTGTTATTCCTGGTGACATTACAGTGTTTACTCTACTCTGCTCTACTCTACAGAGCAATACACCAAAACCCATTTGCATATAATTGGGTAGATATCAGAAATTAGCATCTTTTACTATTTTAGGTTTCAGTTTTAACAGAATGGGAACAGAAAGTGGGTTAGCAGCTGTTTAAACAAACTAAGAATGAAATGGCAGCTCCACGCTTGTCTCCGTATATCTCCCATTCTTTGTTGATAAAGCGTCTTGTTTGCCAGGGTATAAAGTACAAACTCTGCTATCACTGTGCTGTTTGATGTGGAAGAGCAACCAGCAACCAGAGGCAACACTGAGAATGACAGAAGATAGTGTTTGACAAGCAGAGAGGGAGAGTCTGTTTATAAAATCAGACTCAGCACTTATGTCATTATTCTCTGTTTCCACTTAGTTTATATTCAATAATAGTCACATAGCCTATAGAAAATGTGCAGTGATGTGTTTGTCATCTACTGACAAATTAAAAATGAGCATTGCATGGTAATGCTGTAAGGTTATTCCAGGGTGAGGACATAGTATAGTATGTACAGAGTTTGTTTAACATTCTTACTCTCTCTGCATCCTGACCACAGTACTCAGCAGAGTCACATTTCCCAAGGTACTGCCCAATGGGAGGGACAGACAATCGTTCCAAGCTGATATAGCCTGTGGTAACCACATGCTTCACAAAGCATTATCTCATGTGTGCATTTCAGAAAGCAGCGGATTTACTGTTTGACCACTGCTGCTTTAAGAGGAAAGTCTTTTCTTTCTGTGGTATTGGAGGGTTGTCATTACTTTTGGGCTCTCAATATAATTATCAGAGGTTACAAGCTGAGCTGCTGCCAGGGATAGAGTGGTTGTCACAAGGGTATTATTATTTTCATGCAGAGCTCTTTGGCAGTCAGACACAACATTTGAATAATCTTGTCTATGAGGCATATGACTCGAAAATGAATCTCTGCTCAATTTCTGTTCCATATTAGGTTGTCTGTTTTGGCTGCAAACAGTGCTGTTGGTGTGGTTATTTCAGCTGCTTCTAATGATAAGTCTATCTTGTAATTATGTTTAGGGGCTGTAGCTTAGAGGGAGAGTGTGTAAACAAAGTTCATCCAAGTTGTCTGTGTGAAAAATCACAGTGGCAGCTGTTTGTTTTGGGTAGTCATCTATGATTGTGGTAACTCTAATTACACTGTGGAAGGCAGCCCTGATTTAAATCTCTATACTGTACAAATTACTCAAATAAAATCAACAATAGTGTATCCATTGCTTCTGTTCTATGTACACTTTGCCTCATGTAACAGGATTTTCTACTGTTATAAGTTAATCTGGCGACCACCTTTTGTTTTTAAGGAAGACAGAGAGTTGAGTTCTGTTCCTATTCTCTTTACTTTGCTTTTACACATACACACAAAAAACATCAATGAACAAACATTTAGAAGGTAACCACACCCCCAGCAGGTAATCCATTCATTGGAAACTCCTGCGGGACCACCAGAAAGATGCGTTGGTTTTATGCACCTGAATAGCTGCAACACCACCTAAGTCAAGTTAATGTAAAATCAATACTTTTGTCAAATCAAATCGTTTTCTTTGGTCTTCTGTGGGGTTGTCATATTTATTCAATTAATCCATTAGATGTCATCTGTCATATTTACTGCTAACTACTTTGATTATTGATTTATCAGTTTGAATCAATATTTATTGACCCAGATTCTCAAATTTCAACATTTCCTTGTTTTGTTTTTTTTTTATTCCTCATTGACAAGAAACTGAATAACACTGGGTTGTGGATTAAACAAGACACTGACCAGCATTTTTTTTCACTATTTTATGACATTTTATGGAATCAATTAATTAGGACAATGATACACAAATTAATCGACAATGAAAGTAAGCATTAGCTGCAGTCCTGGTCCCCAGAGGATTTCATTAACCAGTTTTATTTCAAAAGTTTTTGGATGTTATAATACAATTACCATCTACTAAATCTTAAATTTCTGTTTAGAGATACGGCAATGATATGGGGAACCAAAATTATATTCAGTTCAGTCCCTCCTTAAAGTTGTAATGTTGCAACCACAACAATTAGTGTAAATTCAATTGTATATTCATCTGTATACAGTATCTTCCTCCACCTACCTACAACCCAAATAAGTGAAAAAAGATGGATGCATGAATGAAAGGTAATTTGGAACTGTAACATACTGTACACTGCTCAGCCAAAACGTCACATTCATAATATTATGTTGTTTTTGATTATAGAATGTATTCACTGGGCCATTGCTCATGCCCTGCAGTGCTTATGCAGTGCCATGCAATGTCACAGTAAATGTCACAACATTTATTTCTGTCCAAAGTTGTATTCATTTTTGGCCAAGATCTTGTATTGATGATAGGAGAGTCAGACCACTGTGTAAAGTCTTATCCAGCACATCCCAAAGATTTTGGACTCTGTGATGGCCAATCCATGTACGAAAATAATGTCTCATACTTCCTGAACCACCACAATTCAATCCAAATCCATCCTGGTATTGTCATTTTGGAATATTTATCCACCATAAGGCAAGAAATATTTTCACTACATAATGTTGCTGAATCTTTAGACCTGACCAACTGAAGCAACCCCAGATCATAACACTGCCCCCACAGGCTTCTAATGTAGGAACTAGGCATGATTGGTAATCACTTCATCCACGTCTCTTCTCAGCCGGATGCATCCATCACTCTGGAACGGGGTTATTCTGAACACATCAGACCACCATCCATGTGACTTCCATAAATGCTAGAGCAGGTGTGTCAAACTCCAGTCCTCGAGGGCCGGTATCCTGCATGTTTTAGATTTTTCCCTCTTCCAACACACCTGATTCAACCACATGGCTCATCAGCAGGCTGCTGGGGATGCTTGATGGTGAGCCATGTGGTTGAATTGGGTGTGTTGGAAGAGGGAAACATCTAAAACATGCAGGACAGCGGTCCTTGAGGAGCAGAGTTTGACTCCCCTGTGCTAGAGTCTAAAAAGCATCTAAGCCTTAAAACACAGGTGGAAAACGTAGAAATTTTATCACTTGCATCCAGTCACAACAAAAGAAACAGCGAAACTGAAAACATTGCAACAACATTGCAACATACACAGCATGTTGCAATCTTTTTCTTCCCTTGGAAAAATGTTTTCTGGTTAGTCATTCAGATCGGTGAGATTCTTACACATTCTTGGCATGGGTGGCCATGGAGGCAGCATGTACTATATAGCAGCAGACCATTTGTCAGACAGCTCCAGGAAATAGAGCTTTGAAAATAAATTGAGGGATAGAGCATGAAAGTATGTCTTCTACCCCAAGCCTTAAATGACAAAATTGGTTAGGGAGGCAGAATTACAGCCATGTATAACAGTGGTGTGCAGTGAGCGAGAGAGAAGCTGTCTGTTCAACACGATCCTGCACATGTTTCTGGCAAATGCTGATTTTCACCTCAGAGTCTGTCCACTCATTTCATTTCTTGTCCTTTTCCCTGCATATCATGTAGGGCATTTAATCTGTGTTGTTGTTTACTGACATCATGTTCTGCAGCATCAACAAAGGCACAAGTTCCTATCTGAGTTAGCCAGATCTGGTTTGTTCATATCACTGTGGTCAATCCAGTATTAATTATAAGACCAGACTCTGTCAGTGACAAACACAAGGCAGGGTCAGAATTAAATTACCAAATTATATTTTCCTTCATCTAATCTCAGCCACAACCATGTTAGCAGCATAAACATACAGTTTCCTTAAGGGTGACAACCAGAGCAGCACACAAACATACTGCAGAGATGCACCTTCGTACCTGTCACAGATTATCTGGTCAGCAGAGAGAGAGAGAGAGAGAGAGAGAGAGAGAGAGGTGTCAAAATGTTGCATTTGGATCACTGAAATACACAGATGGTCTCCCGGCTGTAGCTCCACTACATCCCACTGACACAGTACTCAGAGGAGAGAGAGGGTATTGTGTGTATGTACACTCTGAGTTACAGTATTTTTAATTATGTGTGTTATTTAAGTGTTCAAATAACTTTTACAAATACAGAACTATATTTTGTGTGTGTGTCAAATTTATTGTTTTGCCCATTTAAATTCAGTTTAATTGTATTGCCAGAAACATAAAAAGTTAAGGGGAAAAAAAAAGCACTTGATATTTAGTATATACTACGATAGCACAGCAGGAACATGTCCTCTTTCTAAGGTAACAAATATTATTTTGTGATAATGGTATCAGCTATTCATTAACTGTAAATAATTTTTTTTCAAGTTTCCTGATGAATAAACATGAATGTCTGTGAAGAAATAATTGGTAATAGGAGATTCACTGGATCAAAAAACATAAGAAGTAGATGTGTGTTAAAACAAATTCTGTGCTTATCTAGGACACGGGTAGGGTGCACGAAAAACAAAAGGACAAAAAGCAATGGTTGTAAAAAAAATATGATCATCACTGTTCAAAAAAAGAAAGTAGTGCACAAATACAAATAGCCAGAAACAAGTCAGAGGCACTATGATACAAAAAGTTCTTTATTTAGTGAACTTGTTACGCTATAATTAAAAGCATTTGTTGTCACATGATCAACTTGATTAGCATCCCATGATGCACTGAGATTTTATGGTTGAGTACATGTCTGTTGTGTTGCATCTTGACGAAGCCTCTGAGAAATCTTGGTGCATTAGAGATGGTGTCATTACAGGTAATGAAGAACTTTTATTATTTGAGTAGTGATGATTATATTTTTTATAACAGTTCCTTTTTGTCCATTTTTAATTTATTTGTTGCATTGAAGCAGAGAACAGGCTAATGCAATATAAGGTTATTGTCTTGTACATCAATATCAATTTGATCATTGTCACTGCTTTCTTGAAGCTTCTGTAGACTGTGTTTCTGTTGTAATTTGGCCTCAAGTCCAGAGTAACCTCTCTGCTCAATGTTATTAAAGAAGTCAGACAGGAAACAAGATTTCTGCACCTATTCTTTATATGTACCATGCCAAGACTTTAGAAAATCCAGCCTGTTATGCTACATTTAGGCCAATCCCAAGTCTTCTCAGAGAGGATGTGTATAGAAACAAGTGACTGACAGCTATAATGACAAGAGTCAGTCAAACATGTTTCCACTGCGTAGACTAAGTGACTCATCACAGATACAACATGGCAGCTCCTCCAGCCATGATGTTTTACCTTCTCTCTTCCAGTAACTAGTGGCTAAAAAAGGAAATCTGCAGTAGGAGAGTTTATACTTTTTAAAACATGGTGTTTTTTTATAATTTCAAACTGAATGGCAACTGGGGTCAGTGTCACCAGAAAAGTCCAGAGATCACAGTGGATGATATTATTGCCCTGTTCCCTCATAGCCTTTAATGAAAAGAGACAGGAGACAACTCACCCTCTGCTACTCAACCAGTCAACCCAAACCCAATATGAACAGGTGCTCACAGATGGAAACCAAGGGATGCAAAGCTTCCCTCTGAAAATGATCCCAGGCTATAGGGTTATGCTTCAGTGGTTGTTGTCTGCAATATACAACAACAAATCAATGTTTACATCTCTAATGTTGAAAATGAGCACGTGAAATATGATCGGTTCTATTATACTTCTGCATATGCTGTTGTACTATACTTATACTGTATTATATTTCTACCTTGACCTCGTCAAACACTCCTGTTTCTGCTCATAATGTAATGGATGTAGAGCCACAACTGAAAACAAACAGCTTGTTTTCAACAAATGCTTTCAACTTACTACAACTAGAAATAAAATGATTGTTCTTAATATACAGTAATGACTTTTAGGATCTGTCTTTTTCGATAAAATGAGTTAATATGATATTGAACCCAACCCTGCAAAGGTCATGAAATCCTTCTAAATGTGATGAGCTGTTGTCAGCTGTAAAGTATTTATCATCCCTTCACTGCCTCCATTTTCATGTACTGAAGTAGTTTTTTTTTTTCATCTGCACAGACTCCAGAGCAGACGTTATCTCAGGGGAAAAAGCCTTAGCTGATCTTTATTCATTACGCATTCTTTTTGTCACCAAAGCAAACACCCGCCGGTAATTATTTTATTGAATGTCTCTGACTGGTGAGTAATGGGGGGCAACACAATTAATAGCTGTTACTTCAGGGGAAGAACCCTGTGGCTGCTGCAGAATTTTAACATTCTCCCTGATCATCAGACGGCACTGAAACTCAGAGCTACTTATAAATTCTTTCTGATGTTCTTTGGATTTTGTGTGTGTGTGTAGTGTGTGTTTGTGCTTAGTTCAGACTGTAGGTACAGCGTGTGCTTGTGTATGTTTGTGCCAGTGTTTGCATCAGAGCCTCTATTTCTTTAGTCGAAGTTGCTGCAAAATTCTAGACTGAAGTACCATTCGTCATTAAAAAGAATCAGATTGAAAAAGAATATTTGGCAGCCAACCAGATTAAATCACATTCTTTAAACAAGCCGCAGTGAAATAAATCTTTCAGACTGTTGCCAGTGTAATGCACAGTGAAAAAGCTTTAGAGTTAGGACAATACATTTTCCGAGGCAGTTTGGCCACACATCCGCAAATGAAGCCTGAAGCTATTAAGCTGTATTTGAAGCCCCTGCACAAAACATCTGTGGTTTTTGCACCACCATTGATCCTAAAACCATGCACTTCAAAGTCCAGCTGGTTGTTGTTCATCATTAACATGATTATTCAGTATTCAATCATGCACCTATGTAGTTTTTCCACTGTAATAAATTCAGCTCTCTCTGGAGTAACAGTTCTTTCATAACAGCAAGCAGTGATAGGCTATTGCTGTGATTGATAATGTTGCGACTGGCCTTTAGTCAACCTAAACAGCATGAAGGAAATAATGCTGATTACTTTCTCTTACAATGCCATAAGTTAAACAGACAAGAAAAGAACAAGAATAAGGGAATTGGTGATCCGGTGTGAACCCTGACGATGAGTCAGTTTCACAGGATTTTTTGTCTGCACCACAGTGATGATATCCAACTTGTGCTCACTGGTTTGCAAAAAAACTCAACCCTTTTCTTCTCAGGGGTGGTTCTCTTTATTCCCTCTGGCCAAATACTGATGATTACAAAGGAATGATTCGCATGTATCAAAGCATGTATCGATATGAGTCATTATTCTGACAGTCAATTAAGTTGCCAAAAAGAATAACACTAACAATTTAAGAGACACTACCATAAACATCTAAGACGAATGATTCTGACCCTGTCATGACAGGTTTAATGTTGCGTGAGGCACCTGCCTATGTGATGCCTCATTTGCACAGCGTGGCCAAAATAAATGCCACCTGGTTTTGACTAAGTAAACCGAGCCATCCACTGGATAATTACTGAAGTGATTAATATGTTTCAGCTAAAATACGTTTTTTTTAACCCAAACTGATGCAGTGAGTAGCTTCTCCTTTCTTTAACAACCATCAGTTTGATAGAGAGCATAAAGATTGGACTGTGTTTCAATGGAAAAAGGTCTGATGTGGTCTGATGAGCCCAGAATGACCCTGACCCCTAGTGATCATGGGTGCATCAGAGTGAGAAGACAAGCAGATGAAGTGATTACCTATCATGCCTAGTGCCTACAGTACAACCATTTGGGGGCAATGTTATGATCCGGGGTTGATTCATTTGGTCAAGTCTAGGTTCAGCAAAAATATATGTCTGTATGTGTCTCTGCTGGTAGAAATCAAATCTCAAACAGAACTGAAGGTGTTTAGTGTCAGAGTTAAGCACTGACTTAAACAACAGCAGAGATGCGAACATTAATGATCACAACTCATTATCAAAATACAAACCATTTTACCATGTTAAAGTCTAATTAATTTAGTGTTTTAATCTTTACATTGTGTTCAGTTGTCTGATATTTATTAATTTATGGCATTTACTCATTGTATACATTGTATTTTATTGTATTAAGTATATTATTTTATAGTATTCAAAAGCCTGACCAGGGACAAAGACTGCAAATTAGCTGAAGCTAGATGTCTTATATGCATCACATGTTCCCTTAGTTGTATGTATTCCATCCATCCATTTTCTGAGCCCGCTTTATCCTCACTAGGGTCACGGGGGTCGCCGGAGCCTATCCCAGCCACTTAAGGGCGAAGGCGGGGTACACCCTGGACATGTCGCCAGTTCATCGCAGGGCTGACACATAGAGACAAACAAACACACTCACATTCACACCTATGGGCAATTTAGATGAA
>JAPQRP010049626.1:0-12602 GCA_037367295.1 Apogon hyalosoma | reverse complement strand
ATCCATCCATCCATCCATCCATCCATCCATCCATCCATCCATCCATCCATCCATCCATCCATCCATCCATCCATTGAGCTGCATTCAAGTTCTAACCTAGTGATCCTTTAGGACAAGGCCGGTCTACAGTCTCCCCTCTCTGTGTGGTGGGCCACTGGACTCCACGGACCAACTTGGCCTCACAGAAGTACGGCTCCGGGCCTTGAGGAGGGCGGGATGGCCGTCGCGTTACGGGTACGGTGGCCGTGATCGGTCGTAGGTCAGGGTGCTTGTTGATGGAGCCGATTGGGCGTGAGGTCGGGGCGAGAGGACGGGCAGTGGAGGGGCTGGCACTAGAGGTGAACGGCCTCGCTGGAAGAGTTGTAGTCACTTGTGTGGTGGTCAGAGGACCTGGAATAACCCGGGAGAAGAAAAGATAGACTTACAAGCTGCGAATGAGACAGAGATACAAGTGAAAGACATTTACAGAGTTATAAGAGGATGTAAGGGATTTGTTTGAGAGCAGCTAAACCCGACAGCAAAAGTCTGAAAAAGAGATCAAGAGAGTGAAGGACACAGGCGTTGGCATATAAGATGTCTCTGAAGTTGAGTTCAAAAGTTAGCCTCACAATAATTGGGGTGACAAATGCTTTTCGGAGCCCCTCCAGTCTGCTCTCAAGAGAAAGGAGAAGAAGCGAGGGAGGAGTCGGGAAGAAAGCATAATCACAAGACGGAGGGAAGTAAATAATTGATCAAATGTATCAGAGAAGTCACCATCACTAACAACCAAACCTAATGCGAAGATAAAAGCAACACATCACAACTACAAAATCCTAACTGATCAAACGCAGAGTCAGCGAGCAACTGAGAGCACTGCTGCCGCCGCCCGTCTGTCTCCGCCTCCTCTCTCTCTGGGCCTAATCTGAGCTTTATACAGGCCTTTATGTGACTCAGATACACAGTGTATCCAAACCTCTCTCTCTCTCTCTCTCTTTGGCTTATTGATGGACTGCCAAAATGCAGTGTGGTGTTCTCATTTCTTCCTCTTCCTTATCATTTCAGAATGACTTTTTCATTATCCATGACACAGACAAGTTGATATGAAGTGCCGTGGCAGTCAAACCTGAGAGGCTGCTCTTTACTATGGCTGGGGATGGAAATACACTGATTTGGTATCTGAGGCACTAAAATGTCAGATAAAAGCATTAACAAACACACACCGCGCAGATCTTTAGAAGCCTTTCGTGAGCGGAGATTATTTCTACTGAAGTACATCAATTCGCTGTAATGCAGAATAAGTTTTTGTATGAATAAAACCAAATGAAAACTAATTAACTGAACATGAGCTTTTTATAAAATCACGTTTTTGCTTTGTTGTAGTGAAAGAAAATATGTACATTTGCAATTCAAGTAATTTATTCAGGAAGAAATAGTGCGCTGGCTGAAAAACACTTAATATTTCAACTGATGACATTTGTTGTAGCATATCTGTCAAGAAAAAAAAAGCTCTTATTTCATTTCAAGTGATAATATTGTTTTTCAGCTCTGTCAGGTCTTAATTTTTTACTCAAAATCAACATTTCTAAAGGTGACTCTTAATCTAACTTGTCTACTTATTTGTCTGATGTTTATACATTAGAGTTTTATTGAACAGCTTATGTTTGAGGTATAATTGACACAAAAACATACAAACTTTTATGACAACCTACTTATCCACCAATCTAAAAACACAATAATCCTGACAACAAATATAAAAAAAATGCTTTTTTCTTTACGATTTCTCTGCGATCGCTTCTTACCCGTGGTGGGATCTGGTGGTCCAAACTCTAGCGGGTAACGCAGCACATTATAGTTGTTCCAGACGTAGAGCTGGTTGTCTCTGGGGTTGTAGTCCACAGACGAAATATACTGGTAAGGGTTCGGGAAAGGGATGTTGACAGGTTCCTCGCGGGCGCGGTTGGTATTGTAGGCATACATCACCAGGTCACCGCCTGCTTCACTGTCATCATCCTGGTACACGGAGCGAACTGCATAAAGCACGCCACATGCCATGAAAGCATTGGATGCCATCCTTTTGTCGAAACTGGTCTCCCAGGTGCCCTCAAAGCGCAGGGTGTATGGATTTACCTGTGAGCAACAAGGAAATGCTCTACTCAATCAACATTATATTATTCAGGACACTGTGCAATGCCGGGATATTTAATGACACCATTTTTGAGGGAGGAATTTAGCTTTTTTCCCTATTCAGCCAGTTTTTTTCTACTTTTACAAAGCAATATCTTGACTTAGGCAGCAGTATGTAGAAGTACATGTTCACATGAGCCCACTGAAGCATAAATAACACTGATAATACTCATAAAAATGTAAACATTAACATATAAGCACTGGTATTAATATTTAAAAAGTAATTAAACTCTCATCTTTGGAGAAAATATGTTTTTTGCCTTTACACTAAGCTGCTACTGTTCAGTAAATATCCCGCCAAAGCATAATAGAGCCACCCCAGAGTTTGTTGCACAAGTAGGAAAAGTAATAATATTCCCCTGAAACCAAGCAAGTATTTGATGATGAAAGTGATCACTTTTTTGTTTATTACATTGTTGCCCCATTACTCTACCTCCTCAGTGCTCATGCTGGGTTTGGTGTGTTAGATGGATAGTTTAACTTATACAGTTTGAAAAACAATTTCCTGCTAAGGTCAAAGATAATAAATGGGAGCCATCTATCTGAACAACATATTCATTTAAACTCTGTTTATGTGAGAACTTGCTGCTTGATTGCAGTATTGTTCGTTAAGAAACAAAGAACCATATGTTGTTAAAATATGAATGTTCCAAAGTTCACAGTGATGGATCGCGCTTTAAGTTTAAGGGTGAACAACACAAAATAAAGTGACTGGATAACGGATAACAAACGGTATACACTTAAAGCGCTTCTAAATCCTTCACATAGATGACTTGAAATGTCGTTTTAAAATGATTATTAGTCATAGAGGAAACAACCTGGCATCGGTGTACCTCAAAACAAAGCAAATGTTTACTTTGTGAATATTACTTTTTGGATATGATTGGATTTAAAATTCAGCCCAGCCTCTTGGAGATTAGTTTGTACGACTCTCATGCCCCTGGCCCTCAGTATCTCTGTACCTCATTTGTCAGTGCATTTTTGCAATCTCAGTGACAAGCCATTCATGTGTGGCATATGACCTTTTGCCTGACTGGTCAAATGAGATTTTGCTATAATCCACTTCTGCATTTATAATCCACATCCCATCCCCTTCTGTGCAGCGCTGCTCTCCCACCTGGCTGACTACCAGTCGCCCGTTGTTGGACTCAGTGGCGTAGATCACCCAGAGGCCATTCTCATCCACAGCCAGGTCAATGTCCGATTTTCCTCCCCAGCGATAAGGTGAGGTGTCGTGGTAGTTGGCGTTTGTGATAATGGCTTCCCCACTCTTAATGCGTGTCCGGAGGTCATACTTGACTATGTTTCTTGTGCGTTCTTTGTTGTAAAACACTGCCCCGTCGTATACTACAAACCCGGTGCCGTCAACCCTGTTGGGCAACCTGTTGACAGAGAATCGAACATGTTGCAGAAAACTAGAAAAACAAAGTCATTTCATCTACTCTGCATGACACAGTGCTACAAGATTGTCTCATGGTGAGCAGGCTGACACCACAGTGGGACCATTTCACTATCATCATCCATATACACATCAAAAGCCAATAAATCAATACAGCAGCAGACGCTATTTGATCATCCCGGACAGTGGGAGGCGCACTCACTTGTAGGTGGTAGTGGCTCGTGTCTGTTTGAAGTCTTCCCAGGAGGCATACTCATACAGCATGTCAGTGCGATAAGGGGTCCAGGGCATGACGTACAGCCGGTCCCCGGACTGCAGTGGGTCCTTACACCACGCCCCGGCCTGGTGCTCTGCTTCCTGCTGAGAGCTAGCAGCCTGCACCCGCAGCAAAGTTCCCGGACACACAAAGACTGAAGCAGAGCAGGGTTGGTGGAAGCAGAGGGGAGGGGAGGAAGCAAAAAGAAAGAGATAGAGAATGAAAACAAAGCAATGTAAAAATGAAAGTTATAATGGAGACGGTGAGGGAGGAGAAAGAGGAAATGGGAAAAGGCCAAAGACCATGGAATATAGAGCCAAAGAAAGAGACGTGAAGGGGACAGAAGAAAGATGTGAGTAGATAAAAGTAAGTTGAGAATTGAGAAAGGGACAAAAAGTAGGAGTAGAACGGGAGAAAGGGGGAGAGGAGGGTGAGTTGAGGTACATTATCAGATTTGAAATGAAGGAACATATAAAAGCTCATTTGTAGAACATCAGCATTGTGGTCGGAAGCGCCTGAATATGATAAATGGGAGATTTCTGGCTGCCACCACAGCTTAGATGTAGTCTCTAATCTAATTTATCTTGGCCTACTTTTTATTTGATTGTGCATTTTCTATTTCAAAGGCCTCTGCTTCTCTGCTCTGCTACTAGGTGGTAAAACAGTGATTGTGGAGCTTGTTTTATTAGGATTCAAATTTGGCTCTCAGTCAAGAATAATGCCTTAAAGACAAAAGCATCCTGGGGTAAAGAATGAGAGGTTGGCCAGGCCTCCACTTCCTCTGCAACTGCAACTCAGATTCAACACACACAAACATAATAAACTGGTGTGCATGTACATACACAAATACAGACACAAACAGCCACCCCTGTTTAGAACAGACACAAATGCACACAAAAACATGGAAACCCTCACACAAACCACACACCAAACAAGTGCGCACACACACACACACACACACACACACAGAAAAGATGTCTACTTTAGGCAGGTGGAGGTCATCCACAGGGGATTGGTGTAAATTGGCTGGCTGATGCAGTGTCCCTGCGTAACAGAGATGGTGCTCTGGGACCACCAGGTGTGTCAGGTGATCTATGAGGAAAGCTGCTGGCATCCTCGCAACTCTGACATCACAGGGGTAGCGACGACAACAACAGAGTTGGAGGCACTACAGAATAAAACAGCTGAGGAGTCCCCGCACCTCCTTTGCCAGTTTATTTATGTGGTTGTCTGGCATGGAGTTGTGACAGAACCAGACACCTGCTGGTCACCTCATGATTGAATGCATCTCTGAACTAATTGGACGCGGCAGGGGCATTTGGACACAGATGAGGTGCAGTACACACAGATCCAAGACAGAACACAAATGCATACCATCCTAAAACACACAAGAATAGTACACAGTGTACACATACACAACACCAACACAGACATAGAGTGTCACACAGTGACTGTTAAGAGTGATGCGTCAGTCTGGGCTCAAACTGCACTGAATATTGCATGGAGTCTAGCGCAGGAGGAGAATCATAATAGAAAGATGGAGCAGTTACTTCAGGCTTTCAGAAATCCAGCGCTCTCTTTTTGCGGTCTGTCATGCTGGTTTTTATAGTGGCTGCTGATCTGTGGTGCTGGGCCACAACAGGAATTAGCCTGTTCTGTCTGAGGGTGTCCAACAGGGATTGAGACTGGCAGCCAAACCGGAATCTAATCAAGCTTACGCATAAACAAACACTCTGAATACAGACTCTTCACAGGGAGGAGGCTTGTCATGCTCCATTGTCGAACCAAAATGCTTGTTTGAAAGCAGGGACGCCTGAGGTGTTTGCTTTGCAAATATGAACGTGGGTGACTAAAATATGCAAAATAATTTTCAGAGCATTGGTTTAATCCAACACTTTTAGACAGCTGAACAATACATTTCTTAATTTACATCTGTGCCAACAATCAAATGACATCTTTATCAATCAAGACACAGCATGACTGCTCTGCAAATAAACTGAGAATCCTCTGCAAAATATTTCAAATAAAGGGCATAGGGGGTGAAATGGCATGTAGTGGTGAAAACAACCAATAAAAGTAGGACACTGCCTGAAAAGTACAATGCTACTGTAAATAGAGAAATAAACAGCATGCAGTAAGCAATGCAGCGGCTCAGCATGTAGGTGACCCATAAACGAAGCCAGGAACACTCTGCCTCAAGGTAGAATAAAGGACAAAG
Organism: Apogon hyalosoma; assembly: GCA_037367295.1. Lineage (NCBI taxonomy): Eukaryota > Metazoa > Chordata > Actinopteri > Kurtiformes > Apogonidae > Apogon > Apogon hyalosoma. The sequence continues at coordinate 6,566 of JAPQRP010049626.1, read as the reverse complement.
GAACACAAACATGCAAAGCTATTCTTGATAGCCACAAAAAGGATGACCTACAACAAAAGTATTTATGTGCATGTTAAAATGCAGCTAGCAGCTGTAACACGGTGAAACTCATATATATTACAATATAGTAGAGTGCAGATTAAATGTGTAATGGAGCAATATTTGACAAAAATACTTTGTTTAGTATTATACATACAAAACTTACAAAAATAAGTGAGGAAAAAGCCCTAATGAGGACAAAGTGAAAATTATCAGTTTTGTTAACCACATCTTAGCTGGGATTATGAACTTAAACTAGCATCAGTCTAGTTAATGCTCCTCAGTAGAACTAATGTACCTAATCGATGTTAAGTTAAATTATTAGTCAATTAATATACACAACCACTTACTTGAGCACTAAATTAGATAAAACGGTAATGTAAAATACAGGAAAAGATATTTATAAAAAGAGGGCTGTAGTGACTGGTCATGATAGATAAATATAAGACAAAGAATAATACCCAACAGTATGTCACGCCTCTAAAATAAAATTGTTGCTGTCTGAAATACAATTCACTCTCAATACATAGTGCCCACCACAGTGTCCCCCCCAAAAACACTGTGTGATTGTGTTCATTATTGCACCTAACCCTCCAGTTCTGTCCTAAATTGGTAGCCGTGTGTACTCTTTTCTGCTCATCATCACAATCACTCTGCAGTGTAGCACAGACTAACAGTCTGTCATCATCTCCTTTCCATTCCCATGTTCCTCTCTCCTCTCCAATTCGAGGCCTGCCGGCTGCCGATCAGCCCGGCTTGGTTCATTCTAATGAACTCGTCGTTGGGTGGGCCCGGTGTCAAAGGGGCTCATCATTGGCCTCCAGGCTGTACACACAGGCCATGAGACACACATACACACACATTCACATTTCCAGGCCAAACAGAAACAGCCACGCTTCACACCCTGCAAACCCTGCCTAGGGGGCTTCATTAACTCTGACCTGCGTTCTCTAGCTTTCCCGGTTGCCTTCCTGTTTACCAGCTCATGCTGCCTCCCCTTCTTTTTGCCTCCCTCTCTTTCTGCCTAACTGTGAAGGGTGATTGTAACAGTGGGAAGCCAGAGCAGCTAAACCCTCACAGTAGAGTCTATAGTACTTGAGGCTATTATGACTACAGTATGAATGAGGTATTAGGCATTATGCATCAGGCGTAAGTCTTGAGATTAGGCATTATCCTAGTCTGGCAAGAGCAGGTTAGCTGGAATAGGAGCCATCTGGGATTATATGAGATAGTTGGATTAATAGATTAATTCCTGTTTGGGTGCAGATGGAAATCTTGCCGTCATGATTAGCCCTGTGAAGTCACCAGGCAGTGCAGACACAACACTCTTTATGCTACAAACTAGCCAGATGGCTAATGAAACTTACCTTATCAGGGATTAAAACCCAGGCTGTAGCTATCACAATCTAGTATGCCAATTACTGCCACACACACAGGGAAATACTGCTGTAATAATTGACTATTTATCTCCATAATCCTTTTGCAAGGTACAGGTCAGCTGTTACTTGTCAATAAGAGAGTGCAGTCTGAAATGATAAAAGTGCCAGAATTTTCCAGAAAATGACAGTAAATATTTCCCATTAGTGTTTAACAGCAATTTGTGATCGACTGGTAACGCAGTTAAAAGTGAGAGCTGACAGCTTTGGGCTAAATTTAGACATTTCATATTGGTTGTCTACTGCCGTCCACGGTGTTTTTCTGTTTGATGTGACAGCGTCATGGTGATGGGTAATATACGACTTTGATGATCTAAATACCCCCTGCCAATGGTTGGCAGCTGTTTCTAAACTGACGTTCTGGTTTGTGGTTTTTTTTCTGCTACATGGATCTAAGGACTGTGCTGGACCAAGCCTGTGCCCAGTCCACAGTCATGGCCTGCTCACAGGACTGACTGCTGAGAGCATGCTGCTCTAATTGAATCCCACACCTGTTACTGGCAGGTGCATGTTACAAGCAGCAGGGGGCAGAATGGAGTATGGCATAGGACCCTGCATCCACACTGGACAGTTAATGGATTTAAAGGGTTAGAGTGTGTGCATAAGTGTGTAGTGAGTCTCCTGGTAGTCTGTTGATGTGAATACATCAGCTCAATGGTGTGTGTAGGTATTTCTGCCTGTGTGTAATGTGTATGTGTCTATGTGGGAATGCATGTGTGCAGTTCAGAGAGACAGAGGCAGAAAGAGAGAAGAAAGCATGAAGAAGACTATGAGCGTGTTCTGTGTGTGCAAACAAGAGGAGAGAAAGAGAGAGAGGAGCGGAGAAAGAGAGAGTAAATAAGTTATTTCCTGTGAAATGAGAATTAGGAGTGAGTTAATCTGTTGAGGAGTGACATATAGTGACAGAGAAGAGAGAAGGAGGGAGAGGGAAGGGGTTCCCATTGTGTTTCCGTTTCCTATTAGACTACAAGGGTTCAAGTCATTGGAGTAAAAAACACAATACAGTGCACAAAACAGCCAAAGACAGACATATACTCACAGACATACAACCTTGGGACACACACAAACTCTCCAACAATGCACACAAACACACACTGTCCAGACAGCGGAAGAGGCAGGTGTCAAGCTGGCACCTTTATCAACCCAAACATTCACCCCAGAGAATACCCTTCACTGAGACCAAAAGCTGGCGATGGCTAAAGATAGTGTCTGTTGAAAGCAAAGTCTTATCTTCCTTGGAGTGAAGCTGACACTGAGTGACAGGGATGTTGGTTGGGACAAGGCTGCAGATACAGTAGAAGACAGTGGAGTGTACCGTACTTTGACTGACTGACTGACGGACTAAGGCGTGATTGGCACTACTGCATGGCTGCACCATTAGCTTAGCCTTCTGCCACCATACGCTTCCATCCTTCCTCCCTCCTGGTTTGAATGTGGCCTCTTAGAGGTGCAGTATCTCAGTGAAACCAGACGCTGTGATTTATATTCATGGCCATCTGCCTCACTCACTCACCTCTCTGTTCTTTGGCTCTAACGATGCAGTGACTTCTGCATGTACAGTCAATCCCCACACTCTCACCTATCTCCCTCTGCCACTGAATAGAGTGTCTGCACTGCCTCGGTCACATGACTTTGCTTGTGTGTGGTGGGTCATTCCTAATGAGGTGATGCTGCCTGACTCATCGTCTCTATAGCGACCACACTCCCTCCCTTTCTTTCTCCGTTCCCAGCCTTTCTTTCTGTTGTCCTGTCAAACGGTGCAGCGGTTTCTCACTCATTCCCTCTAACTTCCCCAAATCACCAATAGGAAGCTGCTTGGATGATGGATATCTCTGTCCTCACATGTACCCCAACACTGCCTTTCATGGAAATACCAGGATTGTGCACAGGACCCTAACGCTGCTCCCTTTTCTTGTCTCTTTTCCTTTTGAAGCAAACACGCTGAAGGTGGGAAAAATATGGTGGACACTTGTGTAGTCCTGTCAGCGGTGATAAAAGAAATACTGTAATGATGTGGGTACTGTACTCTGCCAAACTGTCAGCAAAAAGGGTGAGAAGAGGGACAGAGGGAGCGATGAAAAGAAGGAGAGGCAGCTGACACCTGACATGGTCTTAAAATAGCCTGACAGGTTTTGAGTATTGGACATTCATTGAACAGGATCTTCTGCATGTGACATCATCACAGCGCGGTGCGTTCTGCAATCTGTCAATCAGCTGATCAATTTGAGGATTAATAATTTAACAGACATGGGCAAATCACAAGTCTGAAATGTTAAGCCATAAACAGAGAGAGGAAATGTGTTAAGCAGCGATGAGGGATGACTTAAGGTGGGTTGGGGCAGGAGTGCAGACAGAGGAAAGGGGTATTCATCATAGTGTTAGTGGGAGGAAGAATAGTAAAAAAAAAAAAAAAAAAAACATAATGAATTGGGTGAGGCGGAAGCTTGTAGTTTGCTATTCCACCGCAAGCAGAGAGAGAGAGAGCTAAAATAGCTGCTTGCGGTGGGTAGGGAGAAAAAAAAAGTAAGACAATGATCTAATGAAAAGCCACGGACACAACAGCACACAGAGGGGCCCATAAACTAGTTAATGGCATCCACTATAGGAGTTAATTCCTCCTACATATGGGGCCAGCCATGGGCCCAGACAGGAAAATGGCTGAGGCTGAGATAGATGTGAAGGAGTGGGGGGGTTCAGAGAAAGGTGAGGAGGATGGGGACCTGAGAGGGGGAGTTAAGGCTCCGGGGTAAGCTGGCACTGATGACCAGTACACTCTCTGTGACCTTGGATCTGGGTCAGGTCTATCTCTCCTCTTTGAGAGGCTAGTGATTGAGATGCCTGGCCGGGCTGATTGGGGCTCTTTAGGAGTGCTTGTGTCGAGGCCCCGCTGCATCAGAGAGCCCATTACAAGAGGCTGGAGCACTCCCAAAAGGGGCTACACCTCCCCCTCGCCCACCCCATCACCTCTCTTCCCCCTCAGGAGCCTCGCTGAACACATAAGGAACCGGGAGGGGTTGACTGATGTGGACGGGAACAGGGGGGGAGCACGAATACACAGTGCATGTGCAGTTAAGAAAACAGAGAGGTGGCTGTGAGGGAAAGAAGCCGAAGAAAAGTGGAAGGAAAAGTGTAAGAGATGCTCAAAAGAGCCTGCAGCTGCTTGTGATGGCCAGATGTGATCTGAGAGATAAACCAACCAGGGAAAGGCAAGAGAAGAAGAGAAAAGGAGGATGAGGAACATAACAGAGAAAAGTAAGCAGAGATAAAGAGAGGGACAGTGAAAGAAAAGGCTTTAAATGAGTGTGTGATTAACTGAAAAGAGAAAGAGAGACAAAATGAGAGAAAGACACTGAAGCACCTGGAAATGGGATGCTGTAAATATAATCTGGGAGCAACTTTGGCCAGTTACTGTGTTATCTTAAACACAATGTTTCTGCTACAAGATAGGAACAACAAACTTTGAATTGGTCCTGAAAAACTAAGAAAAGTAGGGGAAAAGATACAGGGTGGAGAAAAGGGGCCGAGTAATGGAAAACAGAGAGATCCAGGAGTACAGGTTAAAGATTTGGACAAATAAATTGCTATGTGAAATGAGTGAAATAATACTAGATGGGATACAGTATGCGAACCATCAGAGGTGTGTGAGGCAACAGTGTGAAGAGGAAGATGTTTATTTAGGTGATAAAAAAAGGAGATTTACAAGAAAATTTGCTAATCATGAAGTGATATGAATGCATTCTATCTTCAAGTTTAGGTTGAGACTGGCTTCTTTGCACAGGAAAGGAATGAAGTTAATTTCTCGTTTATCTCTCATAGATACGGGACTGACCTTGTGTGATGTTTTGTGCAGCGTGTGTGATTGTGATTATGTTTGTGTGCATGCGTGCAGGTCAGGCTGGTGTCGTCAGAACCAAGGAAGAAATCTAGAAAGAGTTTTGGTTATAAGTCAAAGAGAGATAGAAAGAGGAAGGGCAGAGAGACGACTAAAGATCGAGAAAGAAAAGGGAGGGATATCAACATCAAACATGACCACTACACAAGGTGCTGGGTTAGGAAGGGATATGGGAGGAGGGAGGGAGACAAGGGGAGAGGAAGTAGGAGGAGGGAGGAAGGGGCGAGCTGTGGTTGTTATGTTCATTGTGGTCTTTACCTTTTTGATCCACTTCTATTCAAGCATCGGAAAAAGGAGAAAGAAGGAGATAGAAAGATAAAAGAGAAAGACAGGAAGGAAGAGAGAGAGGGAGAGAGAGAGGGAAAGTAAAGAGAACGAAAGAAAAAACAGGTGCAGGAAAAAAGAGAAAATTGAGATTAAATAAAATGCTGTCCTTTCTCTCTGTGTTTTTTTTTTTTTTTTTTTTTTTTTTAAAGCAAGTTATCTGTCTGTGTTATGGTTGGCTACTCAGAGAAAGGATGGCTCAAATGGAAAATGAGGAGGGGAAAATGGCCTGACCTGGGTTTAAATCCATTTCCATTTCATTTCAGCTTTATCAATAATCCCCCAACAACACAATTCACCCCCAACCACACACTCTCGACCCCACCTCCAGCCCTCTTATTGCCACATCCCTCCCTCACTGCCTCCCACTTTCCCTAATACCCCAACTTCAGCTTCCAGAACCTGTAGGAAAGAGATACTGATGGAAAGCAACTTAGCGGCAAAGTCCTCTTCAGCTGTGGAAATAAACAAAGAAAGGAAGAAGTAGAGGAAGATATAGGGGGAGTAGAGGGTAGAAGGGTGGATGTCTCCATCTGTGGCACACTGCCTTCGGAGGGATCACCAAATCCCTCTCTACTCTCTCTCTGAGTACAGTCGGTGTTGACATTAGAGCAGTCCCTTGATCTAAAGAAAGCGGTGCTTTTGGCTTTGCTCAATTTACAGAGTCAGGATGCTCGCTATAGAAGCCAGCAAAAACACTCAACCCATCGACCGTCCAATCAATGGGGAGCTGCCGGCTTGCCTGGCCGAGGCTAGCTCATCAAAGAAAAAGAGAACAAACAACAGGAGCAAGGGAGGGTTTGACAGAGTGGAACGCCTCAGAAACACAGCGAGAAACCAAGAGACACAGTTATAAGGGGGGAGGGGGAGGGGGG
>JAPQRP010049625.1:0-12606 GCA_037367295.1 Apogon hyalosoma | reverse complement strand
AAATCATACATACTTTTATTACTTATTTTGTAGTGTGGAATGTTAGAAAAGGCTTGATCAAGTGATGTTACTCAAACCGAGAACAATAGTCAGCAAAAGTAGGTATGAGAAAAATTGACCCATTTATTATTGGTTACATAAATTTTAGCTTTCAACATAATATCTACAGTATTCTACAACTGAATAAAATAAATAAAAAATAAATTAGAAGACCCTGAAAAATAACATAAATAAATCAAATAAAAACAAATTCTACTTTCAAAGTGCAAACAATCCAAGTTCACTTCAGTTATTTTTTACTGTCAGTATTTGTTGGGAACAACTGAGGGCGGGGACAAAAACAACAACGCACAACACTGTCCAACTGCTCAAAGTTAAGAGTTAACAGCTCCAGTTTCAATGGCTGTGCCCACAAAACCCACAAAAATGTGCGGAGACGAGTTAAAAAAAAAAAGAAAAAAAAAAAGGTTGGGGTACGGGCACAGGTAAAGTTAAACGAAATGCGGGCATTTAATATAATAACTTATAATGATACTTATGTTTTTTTTTGGTGAACAGAAAACATAAAGAAATGGAAAGGAAGTGAAAAAAATAAAAGCAGACTCATGGATGAAAACGTGGTTGATCCACAGCCGGTTTGTTTTATTTTGAAGTGAACTTTGCATCCGGCCACAGATGTCATTGAGCAGCATTAATGGCGTATGTTTTTGCCAAAAATAAAGCCCTTAGAAGTGATTTACTAAGTGGACAATGTGTTTAATCATAGGTCTGGTTGCGGGTCTAATGTACGTGGGCACAAGTGAGTTTGGAAAGTGGACCGTGCAGGACTCTGTAACCCTGGTACTTCTTGTCAGATGACTCCGTTAGTTCCCCTGTAGTAGAACCCCTGTTCGTTTGACCTGCATATCGATCACTCACTGTCAACTCCTGTCCCATTGTTTCGCTGACTTTAGCTGAAAGTAGATACTACTTTGCTAGCGCAAAATGTCATACAGCCGAGTCTCCTTAGTTGTTTTCAAAAGCCCAGTAAATGTGATGGCATTGAGAAATGCAGTGAAAAAAGAGGGACTGATGTGGTGGAGGATGACGATTAACAGCCATCACTGAGATGTTTTTGAACATTAAATAAATACTTCCAAAAATTACATTTGAAATGACAGATAATAATGTGTTATGACGGCATTTTTACTTCCCTGTCCATCAACATGACGGACAATAAAAATGTCCAGCGCTGCCTCTGCTTCCATCTCTACTATCTGCAGTCCGAGCATGATGTGGAGATTTTTTTTTTTTTTTTTTAAGTTTTTTGGCTGATATCAGACCGATATCCGATATGATATAATAATAGTAATAATATAAGTAATACATAAAGCACAACTTTGTACTAGGAATGCACTGATATATACCGGCCAATGTGCATCAGACAATATTGACATCAGCACGCAAGATACCTTTTCACCAAGAGTATTGGCAGATATTTATTTGTAGTGTTATGTTAATGGTTTTCTTTTATTAATACAGCATGTATGTGTCAATCTGTGGTCATTCAAAGATATTATAATGAGGGGCCGAAATACTTTAAATTAGCAACTATTTGTACATTTAATATAATGACTTATAATGATACTTATGATAATTTCTTTGGTGAATAGAAAACATAAAGAAATGGAAAGTTACTTCGGTATCAGCATCTGTTATCAGCCATAAAGTCATTTTAACCCCCCCAGAGACCTAAACAACCACTAGCAACCAAAAGCATCTACTGATCTAAAATGTTCAATAACATCTGAACCATTGATCCTATCAATACATTTAAATAATTCATGTAAAATCCAGTCTCTTGGCTTTTCAGCATGATCAGCTAATTATGTCTATGTGGACATTCAGAGGTTCTTCTACAACACTGATTCACCAGTAAAACCCATGTATTCAATTCAGTTTTATTTGTAGAGCCCTATATCACAACAAGGTTGCCTCACAGGGCTTTACAGCATTAGTTGGATAAATAATAAATTTGATAAATTTAGTTGTTGGACACACTTGTTTATGATATATTTTGCTGGAAAATTGACTTTTCTGTTTTGAAATAATAACCTTTATATTTACTCTAAGCTTTAATAAAAATCTACATGGTCAGTAAATAGGAAAATACCTGATTTTCATAATCATGATACATATTGATAAATTGTTAGGGAAAGGTTATAGTTCAATCATCTTCTGTCAGTCATCTTCTGAACAGCTTTATCCTCGAGAGGGTTGTGGGGGTGCCAGAACCTATCCTAGCTACCTATGGACGTGTTTCCAGTTCATCAAATGGATGACATATTGAGACGAACAACCAATCACTCTCACATTCACACCTATGAGCAATTTTAGCTTGACCAATCTACCTATTAGCCTCTGACAAGCAGCCTGTTTTTCTGAGCTATTGAAAGGCCAACTTCAGTGACATGTGGTTCTTACAAAACAGCAAGAGTGGAAACAAATGATGAGCTGGATTGTATCAGATGCACTGATGAAGGTTAAACTAGTAATACTAATATCAAATCAAATACATTTTTATTTACAGAGTGCCAAATCATAACAAAAGTAATTTCATGACACTTTACATATAGAGCTGGTCGAAATCAGACTCTTAAGCCAATTTACAGAAACCCCACAGAATCCTCCAGGAACAAACAGTTAGTGACAGTGACAAGGAAAAACTTCCTTTTAACAGGCAGAAAACTCGAGCAGGCCCCGACTCCTGGAGGATGGTCATCTACTTTACCAGTTGGGGTTAAAGAGAGAGGATTAAAGGAAGAGAGAGAGAAAGAGAAAGAGAGAGATTGGGGGGGGTAAGAGGAGGAGACATAGATGCACAGCAGTCTGAACTAGAACTGTTAAAAACTAGAACAGCTGGTACTGGTATTTAATTTTATTTACATCATTAATTTTATTTACATTGTTTAAAAAAAAAAAACAGTAAATATGGTATAATGCACAGATATGTGCAAAATGTGAACCATTGTATCGTATATCTTGTAGTGATGAGTAAACCTGTAAACCAACTGGTGTCCACTCGAACAAATGTCCATAACTGTTAATACTATTACTCCAAATACAAGTATTAACAGTGGAGGTACTAATACTGCAACTCTTAGTACAAATAATAGAAACCTCTACCATCTATGTAACTATACAAATAAACACTATCACAACAAGAAAAAATAAGACTAGATAAGACTTTATAGATTAAATTAGATAAGACTTTATTTATCCCACCATGGGGAAATTTCACAGTTAACAGCAGTAACGTACAACGAGCAATTGCAGAAAAAATGACAGGTAGAGAAAACCACAAACAAGTGAAAAAGGAAATATAAGAGAAAAATCAGAAAATTAATATTTATATAAATATTTAGATAAACATAGAATTAAAAATTTAATATTGTTTACATATTAAAATTGTGGTTGCACATCCACATGGTATGGGGGAGTTACTTTAAACTGCTATAGAGTTTGGTATCACTCCCTCTTGCGCTAGGGAAAACACTGACAGGGATCATTTTATGGAAAGATGGCTGTGATTTCTCATATCTGAGGTACATTCTGCTGATAATCCTTGCTGGAACTTTAACTTGTAGCTCAATATTTTTACTGTGTGATAAAGCATGATACATTTTTTACTGAAGGAAATTATCTGAAGGCTTCTTCCACCACTCACTGCTTTTTTTCTGGTTCTTTTCTGCATACAGAGTTGTGTAGTGTTTTTTTTTTTTTTTGCATTCTAGACCTGAGTAAACTTGACCATCTTCTTTTTTCTCAGTGTTCAAAACATCCTATAAGACTGTCTGAAGCTGAAAAAGCTGGTATCAAAATACCCAGAAGGAGCGGTATGTTCCCTGTGACAGTAATTATCCCATCAGGATCAAACCAAACACAATCCAGTATGGTTCTTTGCTAAAACCTTGAGGAAAAAAGCAATTCTTACTGTATATAGCTGTGCCACAGCTGATTACGCCTGATGAACCCTCTCATTGCCTTCCATTATAAAACCTGTCACATTATGGGCTCATGAGTCAGACATTCTGAGGTCCTCAGCTGTGTGTTCCTCTAGGGTTTATCCAAGGTAGTGATTCGAAGGTCGTGACTAAGCAGCAAGCCCCATATGAAGGGTTAGAGATCTGTGTAATTATTGTTTATTTGTGCTTATTTTCATTTAACGGAGGAAGTTAACTTTTACTAACAGCTTGTGCAAACATGCTATGAATGGCCCAGTCATGTAATCACTTTAATTACGGTTAGGGAGGGTTTATTTTCTTAGGTTATATACGATATATACATTTTCCCTCTGGCCTCAAGTGAACTTGTGTTACCTGCCGTGACCTTGTAGCTCTTACCCAAACTTGCGGGTCAGCCTGGCCTTCCCTAGAGATGGAAGAATATGAAGGCTTGTCACTATCATCACTTTCATCACAATCTTTTTCCATCAGTTGGGCTCTTCAAAGCCTCAGCCCAGGCTCTGACTCCCACTTGGTCTGGGTGTGCAAAGCGATTCAACAGGTAAGAACACAACATTAATCACAAGCTTCCCTCTTTGTAGGGGTTGGTGGCTGTAGATTCCCATACACAGACAAACACACACAGCCCTGTTTCGTCTCAGGCTGGGGTTCATGCACTGATCTGGCATCTGCCTTTTTTGTAGTGTCTAATCTTTATGGCTAGACTGGTGACTTTGGTTTGATCAGGAACAGCTTTTGAAACCTGGCACCGGCCATTATTTTTGGGTCTGGAGTCACAGACAGACTGCAGATTTTCAACATCTTTGGACATTTTTTTATGCTCAGGCATTACAGGAGTTTGGTGTTTTCTCAGAACATGAATTTTTGTCAGCATAAAAAAAAAACAAAAAAACATTTTAACCTACCCTTACACAGAGACTCCACCAGCAGGTTAAAATAGCAGGCTAAAGTTTTGGTGCAACATTTTCCCAAGTTCCCAGGAAAGCACCAGAGAAGCTCTCCTTACACTTTATAAAAAAGTGCACATGTAAAACAGCAATTTTACATTAACTAAAGATTCAAGCTTTAATACAAATAATTAATAAAGGTACATTCAATGTATTTTTGCAGATCAGTGCCACTTTGGTTATAAGTAACACTCATCAGCCTGTTAAAAATTACTATATATGTAACGGGTGATTTGGACCCAAATGCAACACACAGAAACAGCAGCAGTCAGTTTAGTGTCTTTATTAATATAAATAATCAGTAGAGGGGTGCAGGAGAAGAGATGTGGTTACTGGGTTGCAGGCAGGTAGGTAAACTGGAAGGTGAGCAGAGGGACGAGGAACTGGACTGAAGGTAGGCAGATAATGGGAGACAGGCAGACAGACATAGTCCAGGATGGTGAGCAGGCAGGTTTTAAACATAGTCTGGGATGACAGGCAGGCAGGTAGGTAGGTGTGATGAGGGACAGGCAGATGGATGTGGACCAAGACAACAGACAGGCAGGTGTATCAGGAGACAGGTAAACAGATGTGGGACAGGAACTAAGAACAAGCAGAGGTCCAAAACAGGAATGTAAGTGAACATGGCACAGGATCAGACTGGAACTGAAGATTATGGTGAATAAATACACCCAGCCTGATGAGCCGCAGCTGTGTCCACAGGTGAGTGGAGTTAACTGATGAGGAGGTGTGGCAGAGTTAAAGGGCCAGAGAGAGAGAGAAAAAGCAGCAGAACAGATAGAGATGTGACAGTATAATGTTTATGGAGCATGTTAGATTTGAGAAACTGAAGATGTGAAATTTGAAAGAGGCTCTGATGTGTTGGATGGCAGAGGTTAGAGGTGATTACAACTCTGTGAGTGGTGGAATCAGTCATTTAAGAGTTAATGCGCTCAGTTATAATACCGACAATTCTAATACATTTAGGCTCAAGTCATCGGACACAATGGACTTTGGCTGTTGCTGTTAGTACACATCAAGTTGTCCTTATCAGAGCTTGGAAAAAAATCTTGAGTTTCTTGAGTAATTGCAACTAGTGCATTACTGTGACCATTATTTACAAGTCTTCACCTAGACTTAACTCAGCAAATAGTTGAGATCCTTCCATTCCTGTAGTGATTTTAATGTTTCATCTGCAACAAGTTCTTTAACCCTTTAACTGATACAGTGTGTAATTTCTCAGTTCTCAAACAGATGAAACTGATAACCTAACTTCTTATACTGATTACCCATCATGCAAACTGATATCTATGAATGTGTCAGTGAAATATAAAAATATGGTAGTGGACTTAGTGATGAAACCACAAAGATAAAAAATTTTCAGGCTGTATTATTAATTTCAACATAATGATGATTGATGATACTGATGGAATGTCTGTTTTATAGTCATTTTAGTAACACTGCTGGTAGAGGTGCTGGTATCAGTATCAGTATTATTTATTCCAGTGTCACTCAGGGACCCAAATTTACAAAAATACAATATGAACTTCCACAATGTCTGTATTTTTACTGATTCTTCGGAAAGTTTTTTTTTTATATAACGTTTATTTATTTATTTTTTACATAATTTTTGTCTTGCTGTGTCTTTTACATTGCTTTCTTTTTGTTTCATCTTATCATCAATGTGCATGCATCAACCGACATGCAGCCTGTTTCAATTGCTCCTGCATTTTCCCAAACTTTTAAACTTTTTTTTCTCACTTTCTTTACCGCTTTTTCATGCCTTTAGTTGTAACAGTGTTTTAGGTGCCTGCCCTCTCAAACATGTGGGTTGAGAGTTTTTATTCTCACAGTTTCCTCTGGGATTAATAAAGTGTTCTCAATCTGAATCTTTTTAGGTATTTTATATCACAAAAATAAACGATCTGTTTCATAACAATAATTCACAAAAATAAACTGTTTCTTAGCAGTAATATACATATCAAAAATAAACTCTGTCCATTTTGTCATATTTACTCAACATTTTGGATTTGTCTTTTTAAATGTGTTCTTTGATTTAATTGCCTTTGTTTCATCATTTAAGTTGTTCCATAAGTTGATTCCTTTCACAGAGATACAACCTTCCATCATCCTCATCTTGAATCTTGCTTTTTTTGAAGATGCCTAATCCTTTTAGATTGTAGTAACTTTTCCTTTTTTCAAATTTGTGTTGAATATTGACTGGCAGAGAGTCTCTGTTTGCTTTGAACATGACTTGTACTGTACTAAACAAAATAATGGATTTGTTGTATCTCTGTAACCTTTTCCACTTATTATGCATATAGCTCTTTTTTGTAGAATGATAATCGGTTGCACGTTTTACAAGTGTTTCCGCAAACCTCCACACAGTGTTAGACATGGTATAATTAAAGAGTTATATAAACTATATAGCACGGAATTGTTTAGTAAATCCTTTACTCTTATGTAGTATGGCAATTGTTTTAGCAATCTTTGTCCTCGTATGATTTATATGTGATTTCCAAGTTAAGTTTTCATCAAGCATGACCCCCAAAAATTTTGTTTCCCCAACTCTATTTATTACACAACCATCTTACACATTAATTTCTTCTTATGCCTCCCTCCTTCTGTAACTAAATATCATTTAAATATCTTACTCCACACTGAAAAAAAAAAAAATCTGTTGGATTTACATAAAAAAAGTATGGACATCAGTTGCACACAATAAAATCATGTTATGCCAACATGAATATTGCACATAACAAAATCATGTTACACTATAATGAATATTTCCTTTTCACTACACCTAAAAATTTTACATTAGAAAAACAGGATTTTATCATGCAATTTTCCACAATTTGTTCACATTTAACAAACAATAAAATCACGTTTTAGCAGCACAATTATTTCATTGAAATATAATTTTAATAGATTGAAATTGCATAATAAAAATGCTATTGCAGAGCAAGAACCACATTACAGTTCATCAAACTCAGGACACTTAACACAAATTTAAGGTTCAACCCTTTTATTAATTCAACTAGAAAAATATATCATTACAACAGTACAAAAAATTTAAACTCTTTAACTTGAACAGTCATTTACAATTACCTGAGCATTAATGAAATTGGATATTTCTTAAGGTGTCAGCCATTTTTTCTAACACTCCCTGAGCGTGTTAAAGTGCTCTCTATGACGCCCTGTTTACAGTGCTCTCAGAAATGAGGGGCTTGCTATTTTTTGGGAAACAGAACAAAACAGAAACAGCAGCAAAACAAGCAGCAGGATGCCACGTAAACCCACTCTTAAGAAAAACAGGAAAACATTTTTAAGGTACCATCTCTACTCAAAGAGTTGGATCTTCAAGGCCTGAACCCTTTTGGACTGTACTTTGCCTTCCAACTCTATTACAACTTTCTGGATTACCACAAAGGTGTATCTGAGATGAGGAGGTAGTCCAGGTTTAAGTTGTAAATAAGGCCAAACAGCATGGCAACCACCACTCCGACACCTGGTAGGTCGACCACCACGGCCTGGCCTTCAAGGACCACGAGGATGTCCTCTTCCTCACCACCACCACTTTCCATTATGAGGAAAATTCCCACCATGGTGTCCTTGATTGCCTCCTGGATTGCAGCATGGTCTTTATTCTACAGAACACTTTATTGACATTATTCTACAGAATAATGTCAATAAAGTTTTAAAGAAGCAAAATATGACCAATCACCACCTGAAGGGGAAGCAGAAAAGATTTCTTAGTTTTCTTAACACAATCATTTATATAGCGCTCTTCACAGCACAAGTGCACAGAGTGCTTCACAACACTTTCAAAGTATAAATTAACATGTCATAACAATAAAAATGCAATAAAAAGGTAAAAGTAAACCTGTGAGAATAAATAAATAGTTTGTCAGGAGTCCCCCAGACCCTAGACAAAACTAGAGAAGAAATATGATAGTCAGGAGTTTCACAACACTTAAAGAAAACCTGAGAAGAAATAGGCGACTAATTTCTCCAGGACCTTGGATTCAAGTGAGGTCTTGGAGATGGGCCTGTAGTTTATAGCATTGATGTGTGGTCCAGGCTTGGCTTCTTAAGGAGTGGCTGGGCAGCTGCCTGCTTAAAATAAGACAGAAACACCCCTGAATGCAGAGAAGAGTTGATGATGCTGAGGAGACTGGGGCTCACTGTGGAGAAAACCTTAGGAAGAACATCAAAAGGACCTAAGGACGTTTTCATGGAGCTAACCACATCTCTCAAGTCCATAATAGTGATAGGAGAGAAACTGCACAGCTGTGGAGGAGGAACCGGACAGTTAACATGAGGGGAGGAGGAAGGAATAACGTTAGATCTCACACTCATTACCATGTTCACAAAAAATGCTAGAACGCTATCACAGGACGGGAGACAATAGTGTTGATTGTCTTGAAGTACATCCTGTGGTTGTTATTACTGTGACAGCTGGGATTCAAACTGTCAACTCTAAAACATTTGTCCTCGTAAAGTAATTACATTCTGCTCTCAATAATACATTAGTTAGACTCACCTCATATTCCCTCAACAGGTGTGCTGGGTCCTCCTGGAGATATATGCACAGTCCCTTTAGGATGAGTTTTTTTAGAACCTCAGTGTCCTCAGTCTGGAAAGACATAGTTTACATTACTTTATTAACTGGTTTGGGACTTTTGAAAATTTTCCAAATTATTTGACCCAACAAGGCCAAGCATCAAACAAGATTTGGTATATTTAATTTAAAAATACCATTTTTACTTGGGTATTGCTGAAAATTGAAGAACTTATTGGGATAGTTCTGATTTTGGACATTAAAGTTCAGTGTAATCCTCACTGTGAGGGGTTACAAGGTCAAAATTTCCCGCAGCAGAAAATGGATTATTCTTTTGAACGCATATTATTTTTTGAAGAAAAACATTTTATCTCAGTGATCCCTGCAACTAGAGTGAACTACTTTCTGCAACACAAATAAAAAATAAATAAAATTCTGACTTTGATTTTCATAGTCAATGAAAACCTGTGAGAATAGTTGTTTGAATAGTTGGTAGCAAGATTGAAGCAAGATTGATTTTCAGGCATTATTACTTTTGTTGGTAATGTCAGATTGGAAAAAAAAAAAGTTACACTGGGTCCCTTAATATACAAGATTTGTATGTGGAACTTTAAACTGCAATAAAATTATGAGAGGTTAATACTTTTTCTGGAATTTTTAAACTTTTCTTATTTAAGGCATTTGTATTAAAATGACATGGGCAGCTTAAATACATACAAGGGTAACAGGTGGTGCGTCCAAAGTGTGGATGTTTAAGTTTATAGTGAGAAAGAAGTTCGTTCCTACTCATAGTAGACTCAGAACAAGCTTTACACTGCCACATACTGCAAAAAAAAAAAAAAGAAAAGAAAAATAAAAATTCGATTGAGTGTGATCAGCGTGTGTGTCAATGTTTGGGTGAGTGTCAAGTCACAGGGTACGTGTGTGAAGTGAAAGTAAGCACGATTTATGTTGTGAAGTTTAAGTAAAACATATGTAGATTACACTACTCACCTCTGCTAAAGAGCCTCTGAATAAACCCCTGCACTGGCTGATACCGACAGGAAAGACAGCAGTCTGGAGTACACAGAAGAGTCAGCAATTATGAATTCACATGCAAACTTCAGAACAAATATGATTCTTAACCATGTGTTAACTGGCTCACAAATAAATGTTTAAGGTTACTGGGTTAACAGATTCATGTTTTTAACCCTTTCATGCATGAATTATAAGAACCTTAATCAGATTTTTTTCGTGAGAGTTTTTAATTCTTATTTAGGAATTAAAAAAACCAACCAAACAAACAAAAAAAACAATGTGATTGAAATTTTTTTATGAACCTATTTTTCACAGAGGTGCAAAAATGTCCACTCAGCTGAAGCAAAGAAACATGTATTTACCGATATACTGTGTGAAAACTATAAAATAAAAAGTTTTAATGCTGCTAATCTGATGCTTTGTCACATTTTAACATACTCTGTAATACTAGTTATGACTCACTTCACGGAGATAATATGCAAAAAGAAAACAAATGTTTAAAAAACACCCTGTAAATGAACAATTAGCAATTGATTTACATTCAAACATGTTACTGCAGATAAGGTTTATCACGAACAGTACAGTTACAGTAATGGTCTGAATATCAGTGTATGGGATGGTGCATATGTGTCCACTGTGTTGGCTGATTTGGAACTAAAACAACAAAACCCATGAATATACAAGAGAACATCTGGAGAACAGCGGTCCACGGTAGTGACCACTATGCATGAAAGGGTTAATGTCGCCGGTCGCGACGAACCGAGCACAGCGCTTCCGAAGGAGTAGAGAGGAGGGCAGCGTTAGCATTAGCCTGCAACCGCGGACACCTCCGCCCCGCCGCCGAGGGGAGCGGGCGGCAAGGTGCTAGCAAATAGCATGGGTAGCGCTAGCTCGCGGTAGCTAACACCAGCATTAGCTTTGAATTGCTCAATGATAATAGCAGATTAAAAAGCTTTGCTCCGTGAAAACAACAATTTTGAAGTGATATCTCCCACTTCCTAACGTTAATTTGTTAGAGTAAATTAAATTTAACTTATGCAGGTGACTCCAAGGTGAAGATGCTTGCAGCATCCATCCATCGATCGTCTGCCGCTTATCCGGGGCCGGCTCGCGGGGGCAACAGCATCAGTGATAAAATGGCAGACTCCAAAATATCCCCTTGAGGAATGCTTGTCGGCAGACGGGGTTTCACTCTGCCCAAAAGGCAAAACATAACTATTTCATTTGGTATCAACATGATTTAGATATGTTGATGTAACACCGCTAAAAACTAAGTGTGATCTTCAAGATTGGCATATGTTTAAAAGAAAAACATAAATTGTTCATGTTATTTATACCAGTTTAATATTTGTAAATTGAACAACCCCACTTCTCCCCTTTTTTCAGTGCATATAATCCTCACACTTTCATTTAATGAAGAAAAAAACTGCATCACAAAGGCAGAGAAAGGTCCAAAATAAAACTCCATATTTCCATGTCATCAGGTTAAGGCTCAGATGTAAGACAGTGAGTGTGTTTTCTGAGTCAGTGGATGTAATAGTGAAAAGCAGACATTCATCAGACATTGTGGATTCAGTGGGGCAGATCCTGGTTTTGCCTTAGGGTACTTCATCATTCAGTGTGTATTAAAGGATCTGGCTATGAAAGGTTCCCATTACTTGAAACCAGAATTAGCTCAATGTCAACACCTTACGGCATTTACAATCCAATTTTTTTTTTTTTTTTTTTTTTTTTTTTAAACTCCAGACAATAATCTGCCCCTCATTTAAGCTGATGTTTGCAGAATTAAGTGTTGGACTTAATTCTTCCATGTAAACCAAGGAGGAATTACATACTGGAGCATATACTTTGCTTGTAAAGCCAAGGACAAATTTGTATAATAGTTTGTCAGATTTGGTGGAAAATGTGACTAAGGAGAACATTTGCAGGTTGTTTGAAATGACCCAATTACTGTTTTCAGGAGGTTTTTTTTTTTTTTTTTTCTTAGCATTTTGGACATTCATCAGGGGCGACACAGTGGCGCAGTGGATAGCACTTGTGCCTCACAGCAAGAAGGTCCTGGGTTCGATTCCAACACCAGTCGGTGGGACCTTTCTGT
>JAPQRP010049624.1:0-12610 GCA_037367295.1 Apogon hyalosoma | reverse complement strand
CCTGTGGAGTTGAATTAATGAAGAATTCAGACCCAAGCAGAGCATTTACAGTTTATGTAGACCACAGGGAAATGGTTGAAAATGAAGAATTCCATTTAAAAAAGCAAAATATCACTCCTTTAAGGCTCACTAGTTAGACAGGGCGTCCACAAAGTCTCTTTACAATATTACAAAAGCAAATGAATACACATACACATCTGTGGACAGTACACCTCTATATGGACACCAGTAGTTGCACAAAGCACGTCATGACAGTACTTTTCTTTTTTACTTTTCTTGCCATGTTAGCTGTATCAGAACCTCGTCAATGATGACAATGGCATCAATGATCTTTTGCTTCAGGTCGTTAATGTCCCGCATCTTTGTTTGATACATGATATCTTCAACATAACCTCATAGAAAGAAATCCAGGGCAGTGATATCTGGTGAAGGGGATGTCCAGGGAATCGGACCATCCCTTCCAATCCACTGGTCTGGAAAAGTTTACTTTAGGAACTAGGGCATTAACAGAAAAGCCGCTTTGTCGACGTCTCGACATCTGTGGTACAAATCGAGGAGTCGACTAGTCGTGTGTTATTCTCTCTCTCTCCCTTTCATCACCTGACAGGGCGCAAACCTTCATTGACTGCATGTCAATACTCTCATCTTTCTACGTGAAAACATGGCGTGCAAGGTAGTGATGTGCGGATCAGCGGACCCGGGTCAGGTTGGTGTGGGTCCAAAAAATATCACTCTATATGCAGGGCGGGTCAAAGGGTGGGAGACGGGGCCAGTCGGGTGGAGCGTTTGCAGGGGGCGGGGTTTGGTGTGCCTGGCACCACTTTTTATTTATTATTTATATTTTTCTAAATGTGTTTCATTGCTTAAAAAATGGCCACCAAAGGTTATGCACATTAAGGCTGTTAAATGGAAAAAAAAAAAAAAAAAGGCGGTTGGAAAAAAAACCCTGACCTGCACATTACTACTGCAAGGCTAAGACTGAAGGAAGAAGATGAATCAGAGTAGGATTTCTAAACTGACTGTGGTCTAAGAATATTACAGCAAGATGGATTCCTTCCAGCTGAAGTTGGTTTATGAGTGGTAAAGGGTGTGCAGTTCTGAAGGCTTTAATTTGTATTTATTTTAAGAAGAAAGCTATCGTCTAAGTAATGTTCTGTGAACCACGTAAGCACAACAATATTGAAAAATAATTTGGACAGACAGTGTGTTTGGATTATTCTGTTCATTTATTTCATGAAGACAATGTGCTCTTTTCTCTATCATGCCGTGCGTCTCGGCTGCTGCTGTCTGAACCTTTTCCCACTTTGTTGGTCACTTAAATTTAAAAGAAAATCCAAGGTGTTAGCCTATGTTTTGTTTGGTTAAAATGTCCGAGAAGGACTGTTGATGCTTGTGTCTTGCAGGTTTTTTATTCTGTTCTTTACTGTACATTGTTAATGTTTCAGTGAACATTAGTACAAGTTGCTCATTGTTGAATGTGTGTCTGTGTTGTTCCTCCGCTGTCAATGCGATGACGCCATCATACGACTAGTCGACTCGACTTCGACTTTATTGACAAATAAGTCGGTCAGAAAAAATCTGAAGTCGGTAATGCCCTATTAGGAACCCACCAACCTGCAGTCCCTAATGTGGTGGTGCACCATCTACCTGCAAAAATGATGGTTAGTTGAAGGTCATCCAGTTGTGGTGACACACATTCAGTCCAAAGGTCAAGGTCAACATTTGCAGTAATTGATCTCTCATTGAAGACAAATGAACTGATGATTCGATTGTGCATGATCCCACAATGTGATTAAAACCTTTGAAAACTACTGAGTACATAGAACAAATCTGATTAACATATTGCATCAGTAGCTTTTGTAATTAATTTTTTAAATTGTAAAGAGACACTGTGGACGCTCTGTATGTTATATATGAAACCATTACAGCTATGAGGACTGCCGTCTTTCTTTTACGTAGTGCAGTTCAACAGTGTGCGCTAACTGGTTGTCCAGCCCATCGATTGTGATCAACCAGTAAAGTGCAGGGTATTTTACAGGTAAATTAATGAAAACTGGTCATGTCATTTATTTGCTTTTGATTTCACCTGCCAGTAAACTGTCATTTACTATCATTTGTCACCTACACATTTGTAACGTCTAAGCAAATTTTAAATGAGACGCAGAGACAGGCTAGTGTGACAAAAACTGAGGGTGCAAGAGGAAAAGTCAGTGACAAACCTCTGAGGACACATTTGCTGCTGAAATCGCGAGCGTCAATCATTTTCCAGAGAGATGCTAACCAGAAAAAAAGTGTTGAGGGAAATCTGTCAACTTTGTCAAATTTGGAAAGTGCAAAGACTGTCAGTCTCTGCAACCGCCACATAATAGAAAGTTAACAATACACAGCTTTGAAAAAAAAAAAAAAAAAAAAGTTGCCACCCGGAGTAAATAGTTCAGATCCTTTCATTGGATAATTATGAAACCGATTAATATGTTTTTTGAACCCAAACTGATTCAAGGAGTAGCTTTTCATTTCTTAGACACCACTGATTTGCAGGTTTTCTACTGATGAAAATGACCTAAATCAGTAGAATTTATGTCCTCTAAGACTACTTGAATGTCAATATGCTGAACGATATCTATGAAATATTTGCCAAGTGAGGCTTCGCCGCGATCTACAGCTGCAGTATGAAATGAAATTCCTCAGATTGCGGTCCATGCATGCTGCAGACCCAGTGCTGCTGGTGCTTTTTACACTATAGCCCCACCTCAAGGCACAATGTAAAACAATCAAAACTTTCATTCAGGACATTGCTGGAGAAAACTAAAATGCTGTAAAAATGTTGACTGATAATGGTAGAATTTCCATAAATCGGCTCAGAGTTCAGTCAAATGCATCCACTGGTCCTTGCATCGTAATCTGACATGGGAGTGGACAAGGAGGACATCTGTTTTTTATGATTTTATTTCCACACTGGCACTGTTTTAGAAATGAAGAGCTGCTCTCCTGCCCTTCAGTTTTCCCACCACTTCAGGGGATCAGATGGTCGGGATAGTGGAACCACTTCAGTGCAGGATTTGACGTCCATCATGGCATAAGCTGAGGTGATCCTGCTTTGAGAGGCACCAGCCACTCTCAAATCAAAGTCCTGGCAGATGTGAGAAGCACTGACTGAAGTGGTTTTTGATGGCACGCTCTCTTCCTTAGCTCAGCAGCAGAATATGGATCTGGTCCCAGCAGCCAGTGAGGTGACAGCCTTGTTTGCTGGCTGCTGATCTGTAAACCCCACCAGCTTGAATCTCCATTCATCAGAGGTTGCTTCTGCAAGAACACAAAATCCTGTTATTCTTACTAGTGTAGCACCAATTGTTACCAGCACTGAAGTGACTGGCTTTTGCTTTGATAAATGATGTGTTTTTACAGGAGTAACTTTGTGCACTGATCTCTTGTTAGCTTCTGAAAAGGTTCAGGGTAGCACAGATGTCCTGAATCATCACCCACTCATCCATATTCAGTAGGCTAAGTGTGGGGTTGACAAGTGCCAAGGGGGAGATTAAGGCATTTTTCAATCCCTCCAAACCTCTTAGCATTATTGCTGTTGGATTTCAGTGATTTTTCAAATGTAGTTTGTGGCTTCCATCTGATTTTGGGGTGGTTTCAAGTGATCTGAGGCAATAGTACCTCATTGCATGGATGCTTATGCAACTGTATATCCCTAAACAACTAGAGTTGCACAATATATCGTTTGAGCATCGTCATCGCGATGTACGTGTGCACAATAGTCACATCGCAGGTTCTGCAGTGTAGGAGGCAAAAGAACTCAATGTGTTGTCAGCTAATTTCAGGGATACCTGACACACACACTGCGCTCAGCGATCCACCAATCACAATCATTTTTAATCAGTTTGCCGAAGCAGACCACGCCCCTGCACATGGAGTGAGTTGCTGGTAACAACACTGAAAAATGAGCAACAAACGAGAAAATCACTGAAAACAAAGACTTGGTGCCAAAAAGAAAAGCAACATTAGTTATCTGGAATTGTTTCAGCTACAAGAAGGATGATAGTGAAATTTGTTCTGTGTTGATAGTCCCTTGCAGTTGTTGCCACAATGAGAGGTAACACAGCTAATTTATTTGACCATTTACATCGGCACCACACAGCTATTTCATATTGCAATATATATCATAGGGTTAAAAAAATGCAATGTCAGTTTTTTTCCAGTATCGTGCAACCCAATAAACAATTTAGCGTGCGTGCATGTGTACTCTGCATGGGGTCTATCACAATGCTGTGCCCTGAACAGCATTATCTGTTTGCACCCTGGTGTAAAAAGGCAAATGACTACTTTTTGGTTAACTATGCCCTAGCATGCACACAGTAGTCTGATTAGGTTCATACTGTCTACTGAAAATATAAATACTTCCTTTTTTGTCAGACAGATAGAAAAAGTTGATTTTTACCTTGACATTTCAGCTACAACCTGTAGTCTTCCTCTGAAGGGTCACTTGATGTTACTGGGACGTGTCATTGTCAGCTGTTTTATCCAGGTTTGCCAGACAACGGGACGATTATGCCCCCTGCTGCCTGGCATCCCACGGAAGACAGCATCACAGGTGCGGGATAACATGTAGGATCCCCCATCCCTGATCATGGTCCTCGTGGCCCGTTTCCTGATTTCTACTGCTTCCCTAATCCAGCGGTGGTACTTGTTGGTTTCTGAGGGGATAACCATGGCTTCTTCCCAGTCCCAGGAAATAGGCCCTGAGGACCATGATCAGGGATGGGGGATCCTACACCTTATCCCGCACCTGCAATGCTGTCCTCTGTGGGATGCCAGGCAGCAGGGGGCATAATCGTCCCCTGTTGTCTGGCAAACCTGGATAAAACAGCTGACAATGACATGTCCCAGTAACATCAAGTGACCCTTCAGAGGAAGGCTACAGGTTGTTTTGCAGCGTAATTAGTATCCATTCAGTTCTTTTTCTCCAACTGTGATAGATCAACACAAAGGGCTTTTTTTTTTAAACTAATAAAACAAAATAAACACATTTATCACAACAGGAACTTAATCATGATTTTATATGTGATTCGCCCAACTTCCATGTTCCCTACTGGCATGAAACAATCACACAGTAAAATACAGAAACACTCAAGTGTCACACATTAGTCATAAAATGGCCATTTACCACCATGACTGCCCATAGGTAAAATCAATCCGCAATTGTTTTTGATTGTTGGTGACTTTAATTGAGAAAACAGTGAAGTCCTCCAGTTTTTGAGATTTTCATGGAAAACTGGTACAAGCCATCTGCAAAGAAATCAGTCTACAGGCTGTTCTCATGGACGCAAGTTACTGAGACAGTCATCAGCTAACGTCAACAAAACAATACAGACTCAAGCACTAGTAAGTATGTCAACAGACTGCGTTTACCATGTTCAGTACTAACTTCAGTAAGTCAGTACTTTTAAATGGTTCATGACCTAGTCTGTCTTAGCGCTTGTTCATATTACGCATTAAATGCAACTTCTATCAGTTCTGAGTATGAATAAAATGCGACCCTGAAATGACCCACATGTACAAAAGAGGTCCTGACGTAATACGTGACCACGCAGGCACGCACTGTGTTTACAGAAGTAAATCTATTTTTCCCGCTGCTCCTCCTCCAGGGATGCAGAAATGTGACATTTGTCGCATTTCAGTGACTTAAAGGTCGGATAAACGTGACCTGGCTGTTCAGACTGAAGTCATATTGCAAAATATCAAATACATATCAGATTTAGGATCGCATATGACCACATATAGCCTGGGTCAGATTTGAAAAAAATCAGATTTGTGCTGTTCAAACTGTCTTTAACAAATTGGATACAGGTCACATAAGGGCAAAAAAATTGGATTTTGGCTACATTTGCCTGCAGTCTGAACGGAGCCTTTGTCTAACCCAGGGTTCACCAATCCTGGTCCTGGTGACCCGTGATCTAAGGTAAAATATGTCTTTAACGTCTATAAAGAAAAAATCCACATTTGCATATTTACCAAAATACAGCTTGCTCAAAACTATAGAAAAAATTAAAAATCTGTGCTCCAGAGTAATGTTGGCCCATTATATCTGTACATTTTAGCACAGATCTTTAAATTTTTGTTATTTATTGCTCATATTTTACTATTTTCATGACAAAGTATTCCTCTAAAAAATAAAACTTTCTAATAAGGCATTAAAAATGAAGAAAAAAAAAACCATTTCATCTCAAGATTTCATATGCAAGCTGGTCATGTATAAAAAGGTTTGAAAAATGGATCACTGGAAAGACCATAACTACATTAATGTGTACAGTAGATTAGATTATATAGAATATTATTGATGTCTTATTTGTCCTATGTAATAAATACAATTATAATTTTGTATGGTATGGTAAGAGTATTATTTTCTGAAAATATCAAGCAAATTGGAGATGGGTAATCATAATTTTTTCTCCAATCTGATGATTTGAAGTGGACTTGTGTTTTTCGATTCAGTCAATGCTCCCGTCTGTGGGTCAGAAGCCAACACTCACACCGCTGATAAACTCTGTCCAGTCTGGCATCATTGAATCTGGCATCCAGTCTGGCTCTCCTCACTGTGTTCCGGTGCTATCTTGTCATGCCCTCAGGTGAGACTGGTCAGAGTAATTACACTCATCACCACCAACAAATTAATCCTGTTTCTGGGTTAAGACCTGCATCTAAACTCGATGACCCCAGTGAACAGGTGACTGACCCTAGGCCATGTCACAGTGAAATGAAAACCTCCATACAAAACAGCAAACTTCCATCATTTACAGGCTTTTGTGAGTATTAAATATACGGACTGAACTACAGCTGCACTATCAAATGCTTCAGTCTTCACACATCATCTACCAAACTGCTATTTGGTCATCTAATTAAGCTGCAAGAATTCCCAGCTCCCCTATGGATATATCATTGTTCTGCAGGCCTGCATTGCCGCCCACTCTTTAACCCCTCCCCCCCCAGTATCCACCTATACTGCAGGAAAGTTACAGACACCAAACTAATTACATTCTGCAATTATAATGAAAGGTGATTGAAAGTATACATTTTAGCTGAGTAATTACTGAGCATCAAAAGTTTACTGTGAGCAGCCACTTGGTACCTGCTGTGGTACCTTTCTCACAGTAGGGGGCTGCCGGTTTAACAGGTCTTTTACACTAATGACTTTGCAAATCTGAACTGGACAAGTGCAAAATTAGTGATGACTGAGTTCCATTTAGCTGCTTCAGTTTTAGGGTTGCTGTGGTGTATGTGCTAGCACACAGCCGACAGATAAAACTGGGGACTTGTGCGACTGGAGATTTGCTCAAGTAAAAGAAATTAAATAAAAAGGAGGAAAAAAAAAAAGGTAAGTACCAAATGCCACTAGTGTTGACTCAGTGCAGCCAACAGTGTGCAGTGTTTCCACTTCAGGTTGTGGTAGTGGCCTAGTGCAAACTACTGTGATGCGCAACTGCAGTGAGGTAACAATGGAGGTATAGATCAGATTACATAAAATTAGATTAGAATTTATTGATCCCACCCACAAGGGAGAAATTCAACTGTCAAGGCAGCAACAGAATAAAGTACAAGAAAGTGTGCATACATAAAGATAGTGGATAAAACAAACAAAATAAAATAAAAATATTAGTAATAAAAACTATACAGGCTATATTTGTGCACAGGGTTGCCACTACCAATTGTACTAAATGTTGTGAGCCTTTTCATAAAATTCAGTATCTTGTCAATCTGTCAGAGCCAAGGGGGGGTCGGGGTCCACACATAACATCATTTGCAGTAACGACAAAACAAAACTGAAAGTGCTTTCAATGTCCGATTCCTGACTTCTATGCCTCTCTTATACAGCGGCTCTTTAACAGGACATTTTCACAACTTCTAGCCTGTATCTGTTGGATGCCCTGCTCTGCTTTATTGGCCCCCCCTACACATGCTGGGCCCTATGAATTTGTCCCCCCCCAATTGCTGCCCCAGTTCCTACATATTTACAACAGAACTCATTCATTTTCTGAACCCGCTTTATCCTCACTAGGGTCACAGGGGTCACTGGAGCCTATCCCAGCTACTTATGGGTGAAGGCGGGGTACACCCTGGATATGTCACCAGTTCATCTCAGGGCTGACATATAGAGACAAACAATCACTCACATTCACACCTATGGGCAATTTAGATTATCTGTTTTAATCTAACTGTTTAACTAAATTACAACAGAGCTGTAAATTATAATTCCTCGAAGTAAATACATTTTGTGTGAAAATATCATTGACACTTAAAATGTGTGCTTGGTTTATCAAGATGGCAGTGACTTTGGCTCAGTGTTAAAGCAGCAGTGTTTCCAACTTGACCAAACTATGATCAGTGTGATTATATAACAGGATTATAGCTTTCCCGTGGCCCGCCTGGAACTTTGGCAAAGGTTGTACTAGAAATAGTGTTTGATTGTCCCTGGGGGTTCCTGGTTTAACAGAGTGGAAACGCCAATGACTCTTGCCAAATCGAGGTGTTTTGTCGATGGGAAAGTGATGTTGGACTGCCTGGTCTGAGGCTTGAATCAGGTTTGTAAGTCAGCCATAAACCAGAGTTACTGCTGCTATCACGGGTTAAGTGCTTCAACAAAGAGACATTAACACAAATCAAGGTTTTTTTGATTTAATTTCGAATAGTCTTAGCTTTGCTCTACATTTGTTCTTCTTCTTGATCGCTCTAAATCAGTTATTCTTAACTGGTGGGTCGCGACCCAAAAGTTGGTCGTAAGCTCATATTCAGTGGGTCGGGAGCTTTTGTCTTGGCAAAAAATAATGTTGAAAAATTAATCCTGTGCTTTATTTTTTATGGAGCTGAGCACCGTCCATTCACGCTCCCCAACAGTAGGTGGTGGTAATGTGCTGTAATGATGATTAACACCAGACATTTAACAGCATAAAAGACCACAAAGTTTCTGTTCATATCCTGGTGAAACTCCGGTATGACAACGACTACATCAGATATGGTTTTACTGACATCGAGGGTAAAAACCTCAGTGTGTTTAATTATTGAATAAGTGACTGAATGCACTTTAATTTTTATCTGAGTTCACATTTTTGGTTTTGGTTAAAATGTACCTAATTTAGTGTTATAGGGAATATGTCCCTGTTTATCATCACCACCTGCTGGTCAGTTTGCTTTATCATTAAACTTGTCTTCTGTGTTTTCATACTGTGATATTGTGCATTATCTCAGGTTCAAAACACATCATCTATTTATTAAATAAATTTGAGAAGTCTATCAGTTTGGGTTGTGGCTTGTCATTGAGGGCTGATAGTGGATCCTGAAGCCAGACCAGTTGAGAACCACTGCTCTAAATGGACACCCCAGTCCTCCAAGCCACTGTAGAGTTTCACTGACATTTTAAATCTATTTTCTTGAGTCACCGGAGAAAAGATGTGTTATAACAGATTTTGTGAGCTTGGGAAGTTTTTCGAGATGTTACTTTCAGATAATGGATGGAACATTTACACACATAAACTAGACCTATTGTTAAGTTTTTTACTTACTGCAACCACAACTTGCAAAGAGTAAGTAGTCGCTTTTCCATTGACCCTCAAATTGTGCAAATACAACTTGAGCATAAAAATTTACCGAATGGAAAAATGACAATTTTGCCAAAATTCTTGTTTTTCGATTAACCGTTTTTGCACTGGCAAGAGGTGGTTTTTCAGGCGTAGCACAATTGGTATATCACACAAAACTGCAATGGAAAGACCTGAATGGGAAATTGTTGCTAAGTTTGTCTTTTTTCCCTACACTTGACATAAAGAACACATTCCTTCTTGAAAACTGATATTGAAAATTAAGATCAGACATTCTGCACATTGGGAGGATTGGTATTAGTCAACTGGAGGACATAATCACATGCATTTGCATCTTAACATTAGAAAATCAGCCCAAATGACTGGCAAACAGCTCTGCTTTATCTACACTGAGTAGCATAAAAGTATTCTTGCCTCTCACCTTTCATGTGGTTTACGATGAGAGCACACTTTTGAAGTTAACAGATGCATGCACTTCAGAAAATGAATATTTTGTTGTGTATAGAAGCAACTATCATCTTTATATTCTGCAACGTGGCAAACCTCCAATTAAAACTCATGTAAGAGATGTTTCTCTATGATGTACATGTATGATCGTGGTTTACTTTTAATGTCATCTTTCATAACCAGATGAAACCGTAACCTTGTTGCTTCTTTTCTGTTCATTCTAAAATCAGAAGCAGCCGCAGAAGCAGCTACAGAAGAATGGTATAACCACAAAGGTAGAAAATCAGGATGGAGTTATATAACGTTAAGGTTAGCCAGGCTAACGAGCAAAGAAAACACTGAGCATATTACAGCTGTATTCAAAGGCAATCCTTCACAGGCAATCATTCACACTGCACTAAAGCTCAGACTCACAGTGTCTGTTCAAAAGGCAAACCTTATTTTCAGAGTTTAGATGTTTAAAAAAAATTCAAGTTAAAATTTAAGCTTTCCTACATTGTTTGAACCTTAATTTAACCCTTTAGTCCCTGACATGCCTGTTGTGAGCGCTCTGAAGATAGGATTTATTTTAAGTATTCATAAAAATTCAACCGTTTGCTCAATAGGAAACATTTCAAAATGTCCTGATAGAATAGACCTTGTTCTTTCAATAGACATCTGAGCATGCTCAGTACTAGTGAAGGTACCAATGTGAAGACAGAGAGGAATTGTACTGAGACATGTTCTGTCCTTAATTCGCCATCTTTCCCCTCTTGAAGTCTGAATATTTCAGCGGCTCCAACAGCGTAGGTCCAGTCACAGAATGAGTCCTGGACTGTCCTGTCCACAGTCCACATCTGTCTAATATGGAAAATATATGGAGAATCAGACAATGGCCCCTACAGACTGGAATCATTAGTTTCTGCAGTTCCCAAACAATTGGAAAAGAAAGTAAAGGGAAAAAGGAAAGCCAGTGTAACACAGAGGTAAACAAACTTCTGTCCCAACTTCTTTTGTGAGTATTGCAGGCATTAAAACCGACATTTATTTATATTTACTAGAGTTTAATTGGTCAGTGAAAAATGTCTTTTTTTGTATTCTTTGACTGTTACAGTCCATAACCAAATGGACAAACCCCACATTAGATTTAGTTTTTACAGGCCTTAGAGCTCAAACTCATTGTCTTTTATATGTTTGAGTTGGATGGACAGATCTTTTTTTATATGCAGACTGAAACATTGGTATTCTTTTATTTATAAATGTATCCTAGGTCTGATTCTGTCCTATTTGGTGGTCTACATCTGTTGGAATGACTTGAATAATTACAGTCTCCGGTCCCAGGATCTGTTATCTTTACAGGTTCCAAAAATCAGAATAGAACTGGGACAGAAAGCTTTTAAACATCCTGCTCCAACCGCCTGGAACAACCTACAGAAGGACATTAAACTGAAGGAAGTGGTCTGTCTTAATACATTCAAAGTCATTTTAAATGAATGGAAAAGGACAGATGTGGGTGTAGATGTTTTTTTCTAATTGGTTGAATTGGGTTCTGCTTTGAGATACTTTCAAGGTACGCTGTTATACTTTTAGTCCTTTTTAAAATAATGGTGATGTTTTATATGTATATTCTTATCAGTTTTAAGTTTGTTTTTAGTACTGACTTTCATTGTGTTTATGTATATTAGTGTGGCTGTATGGCTGAGACTTCCATTTTGTTTAACTAATGCTGCTGACACTGTCTTGGCCAGAACACTGGAAAAAGAGATTTTATTCTCAATTAGCTTTTTTTCCCCTGGCTAAATAAAGGTTATAAATGATAATAATAATAATAATAATAATAATAATAATAATAGTAGTAGTTTTCGTGGCATTTTAGAAATTCTCCAAAGTTTTTATTTTATTTTATACAAGTGTAGTAAATCAACTATCAATCACTGATTAATAGCAGTATCGTCCACTGCAGAAATTAAATATGACAAGTTATGTGCAGTGGAAGCGTTTTTCTGCAAATCTTTCAGTAAATAAAGTATTCCCTGATACTTATCACAATTATTGTACAAAATGCACTGAGAAATAACACTGAGGAAACCATTGTATACACGTTTTATAAATGAATGCCTTTCTAAACTGAAGTAGTAAAAATGCATAGGCTTCTAAAACAGAAACCATCTGTATCACTTATACAGCCCCTGTTATCAGTGAAAGCAGGTGTTGTTCCCAGCTTCCTGTGAACACTGATAAGCTTTGTGCTATTGATTAGCAATGAGCTACTGCGTGCCAGTCTGATTTCTATCTGAAAAAGCCCATTACAATGACGTATACCTGTAATTGTAGAATTTGTATAAGAAAACCGAATAGTGCATACAATCATTTTTCCCAAAAAAACTTACGACAGTGAAACCACATCCCTAATTGGGTGTGTCCAAATAATACTCTACTTCTAAATGTGTTACTTTTTCATTTGATTTATGGACAATATATTTTATAATATTGCACTGTACTATAACAGAGCTAATGAATAAGCTTTATTTAATGATGATTAAATCCAAATACCAGATTTAAACAGAGGACAGATTCATCTAAATGCA